>PITA01015840.1:0-48623 GCA_004023965.1 Spilogale gracilis
TGGGACGCCTGGGTGGCTCAGTTGGTTAAGCCACTGCCTTCGGCTCAGGTCATGATCCTGGAGACCCGGGATCGAGTCCCACATCGGGCTCCCTGCTCGGCAGGAAGCCTGCTTCTCCCTCTCTCACTCCCCCTGCTTGTGTTCCCTCTCTGGCTGTGTTTCTCTCTGTCAAATAAATAAAATCTTAAAAAAAAAAATAAAGAAGAATTACCATCAATTTACTGTAATCTCATCTAAAAAACCTTAAAAGTAAGTTCAGCAAGGTCACAGAATAAAAGATAAACATATAAAATATTATTTCTATGTCATCGATAGGCTTGTGTACACTTGCAATAACATTTCCAAGTGTTCAAAAAAGAAGCTTTTAGATATAAATCTAACAAGTCACTTACAGGACCCATTTGCTGAGAGCTACAAAACACTGATCAAATAAGGATAAAATTATAAAGTGGAGATAGATACCATGTTCATGGATTAGCAGATTTAACAAAGTAAAAACATCAGTGCTCCCAAAACTATGCACAGCTTTAACACAATTATTATCAAATTCTAAACAATAATTTTTATAAATGTAGAGAAAATAATTCTAATATTCATATGAAAATTCAAAAGAACTGGAAATAGCTAAAACAATTTTGAAAAATAATATAGCATGAATAATCAGTTTTCCGGATTTTAAGACTTATCATGCACCCACAGTAATCAAGACTATGTAGTATTAACAGAGGAATAGACACATAGATCAGTGGAAAAGAACAAAGGACTCAGAGATAGAACCATACACATAAGTTCAACTGACTTTTTGATAACACTCAAAAGCATTCGGTGGAGGAAAATAGCCTTTTCTCTACATAGTGATGGAATAAATGGACATCCATAGACACATGCACAAAAATAAATCAAAAGAATGTAAATCTCCCACTTTGTACAAAAGTTAACTCAAAATCTGTCATGGACTTAAACATAAATCATAAAATGACAAAACAAAAAGGCAAAAATAAGATAAAATCTACCAAATTTGAGTAAGAGTGCTTAGCACTGACACTAAAAATATCAATTCTTTTGATTTGATCAATCAAAATAATAAGTTAGACTTCATCAAGATTAAAAATTATTGCTCTATAAAAGACTATTAAGAAGATGAAAAGACAAACTTAAACTTAGAAAATATTTGCAATTCATATATCTTACAAAGGACTTTCATCTAGAATATATAAAGAACTCATAAAACTCAACAGAAAAAAATCCAATTAGAAAATGGGCAAGAGACATAAAAGACATTTCACTGAAGAAGATATGCGGCCAGTCTTCAAAATGTATACGTTCAGTTCTACCATCAGCTGTCAGAAGAAGCTGCTTCTGTCAGCTCACTTGGCACATGAACCAAATAGTCTCCCATCTGTATGGACACCATCCTTCAGGCTGCCCACACTCTGGTCTTCCTTCCAGACCCAGAAGGTTCTGACTCACCGCTTTATTTTGATCTTTCCCTCATCCTAAAGATACATACAAATGCCAAGTCCTGTATACGTACATACAAATGCTAAGTCATCACAATTCCTATTTTCTACTCCAATTTAGTTTTAAATCAGAATTACACCACGGCCAGATATGGAGCAGCTACGGCAGCACATATGCCACAACAGATGGCTCACAAGTTGTGGTTTTTATCCCCAAAATTCTTCTGCTTAGTGAACCCATCAGTAAGCATGTTCCAAATAAGTATTTTTAGAATAAAGAGAAAAAGACAGCAGGTTTGGTTGGGTGGCTAACGGGATCTCAGAAGTTGTAGGAAACTTCTGGAAAGTTCCACCTGAAGACCAGTTTTCTAGCATCCATTATATGTCTCAAGAACCCTCAGTTTTGGTTTGGGAGGTTGTTTTTTGTTGTTATTGTGTGTGTGTGTGTGTGTGTGTGTGTGTGTGTGAGAGAGAGTGTGTGTGTAATAAAAAAGACCTTAAACACTATTGAGAATCAGATGGACCATCTCCCTCTAAAGTACACACACTTGTCAATTGATCAAAATATATGATCACTGCTAAAACTATTTTTTTACCTGATATTTTTAGAGAGTGCTCAAATAGTCAAGATATAATAATGTTTAGATCTCCAAATTAGTAAATGCCAAATGCATCTCTGAAATCTTTGAGCCTTTGATTGCCAGTTTGAATGCCAGAATTTTCAAGGATGACACTTATTAATAATAAACATCTACAACTTATTGTATTGTTTTCTTCCTGTATTCAGATTACTGATCTTCCTATTTAGATCCATTGAATATGCAGTACACTTTGTAAATAATGTCTTTCTCAGTGCTTCATGCATTAGTCAGCTATTGACATAATTATGTTGTATAACCAACCATTCCAAAACTGAGTGGCTTACAAAAACTAGCATGTATTCTCATGCTCACGGGTCTGCAAATCAGCACCCGGGCTGCTCTTAGCTGGGCTCAGTCAAGAAGTGTTGCTTCAGGCCACACATCAGCTGGGCATGGCTTGGTTTGGGTTCAGGAATGACAAATGACAGAAGAGTAAAAGGTAAGGCAAACCACTTAAGCCCAATGAAGCCTCTACTTGCATCACAATTTCTAACATTCCTTTGGCCAAAACAAGTTTAAGATGCCAGAATCAAATGCTCACAATAGAAGAGAGGAAGGGAATATTTGATGAACACAAATCCAATATTTTACATAACACCAACTTCTTTCTAGTGTTTCCATAAGGCAGCAAAGATGCTCTAGTGATATTGCCTAAACCAACTAGTCAAAAAATGTAGTTACCATGAAATCAAGTTTCAGTCTCCAAGTCACAGTTATCAAAAATGTCTCCAATCATCATCAGATATTCCCTTGGTATCAAAATTGCTAGCATTTATAACCATTATGTTAGGGAAAAAAATCAAGCATTCAAGTATGATAAATATTATCAATTGCCAAGTAGAAAATATAAGTAATACAATATTTTTACATCAATATAAAAATTACATTCAAATAAACTTGATTCAGTCCTTTTATTTGGCATTAGATAATTACCACCCTCAAGGTCTTATAACCATTCCGCCAGGTGGGTATCATATTTCAAGCAACTAATATTGAAATTGAGCTGCAGTTAAGTGCATTGTTCATAGACCTAAAAATAAAAATGGAGATTTTTTTAAAAAATGAGTTAGCCATATCTTTATTATAGGAATAGAGCATATCACTTTGAAATGAGTAGATGCGGGACATCTGGGTGGCTCTGTTAAGTGTCCAACTCTCACTGTCAGCTCAGGTCACGATCTCAGGGTCATGTTGAGCCCCAAGTCAAGTTCTGTGCTGAGCATAGAGCTTACTTAAGAATCTCTCTTTCCTTCTCCCTCTGTCCCTTCTCCTGCTTCGGAAAGAGTGAAGATTGCACACATGCTCTAGAAAGAAAGAAAGAAATATGGGGAACCTGGGTGACTCAATTAGTTAAGTGACTGCCTTCGGCTCAGGTCATGATCCCGGAGACCCGGGATTGAGCCCCACATCGGGCTCCCTGCTTGGCGGGAAGCCTGCTTCTCCCTCTCTCACTCCCCCTGCTTGTATTCCCTCTTTAGCTGTGTTTCTCTCTGTCAAATAAATAAATAAAATCTTTAAAAAAAAAAAAGAAAGAAAACGAAAGAGAAAGAAAGAAAGAAAAAAGAGAGAAAGAAAGAAAAGGAAAAAAGAAAGAAAGAAAGAAGGAAAGGAAAGAAAGAAAGAAAGAAAGAAAGAAAGAAAGAAAGAAAGAAAGAAAGAAAGAAAGAAAGAAAGGAGGAGGAAAGGAAGGAAGGAAGGAAGGAAGGAAGGAAGGAAGGAAGGAAAGAAGGAAAAAGAGAGAGAAATAGGGAAATAGGGAGGGAGGAAAAGAAAAAGGAAAAAGAAATCAGTAGGTATAAACCTAATTGTAACATGGGGTTTCTGTGTACACCCATGAAATCATCACCACAATCTATGACATAAACATATTTATTACCTCCAAAATTTACTTTCACCTTCTTTATTCATTATTAGTATTTTTGTGATAAGAATAATTAATATGATATCATTTATATGAAAAATGTAAAAAATTCCTATACCAGAAAGTAGAATGGCGGTTACCAAAGGCTTCAAGGAGAGGGAAAAGAGAGGTGTTTGTCAAAGGATACAAAGTTTCAGTTATACAAGATGAATAGTAGAGATCTACTGTATATCAATGCTTATTGTTAACAACAGTGTTGTATACTTAAAAACGTGTTCAGAAGGTATATCTTATGTTAAAACTGAGATTTGAGGGACTCCTGGGTACCTCAGTCAGTTAAGCCATCTGATTTCAGCTCAGGTCATGCTCTCAGAGTTGTATAATTGAGCCCCACATTGGGCTTCATGTTGGGCATGGAGTGCTTAAGATTCTCTCTCTCTTCTTCTCGCTTTGCCTCCTTTCCCCCGCTCAACTCACATGCTTTCTCTTTCTAAAAAAAAAAAACCTGATATTTGAACTGAAAATCTCCACCTTAAAATGAGCCTTGAGTAATAGCCTATACTGTCATACCATCAATAAGAATTCCTGATTATTGCAATCATTTTCATTCTGCTTTATTAGGTACTTAATTTATATTAAATTTTGTGATTAAACAAAGACTTCATAGAAAATTAACTAATATCTAAGGAATATTTTAATTGAGGGCACTTTATTATTCACAACACAAATATTCATGAAGTCTCCAGTCACTAAGAATAGTAGTTAAATCATATGCATATTGTATGTATTGTTATGATCATATACACTTTTGTCCCTCTAAATTATACCCACAACCATTGTTATCAAAAGCATAATCTTCAGGGACACCTGGATTGCTCAGTAGGTTAAGCCTTGGACTCTAGATTTTGGCTTAGGTCATGATCTCAAGGCCATGAGATTGTTCCCCAGGTCTGGCTTCTCAGTGAGCATGGAGCCTGTTCAGGAGTCTCTCTTTCTCCCTCTGCCCCTCCTCCCTCACTCCTGCTTGCACTCATGTGCTCTCTCCATCTCAAAAACAAACAAAAACACAATCTTCAAGTAGAAATAGTGCCAATTTACCTTTTTTAGGTGATTTATAGAAACCTCTGTTCATCCTACGTTACTGACCTTTCACCTAAAATGCTTTCCCCCAGATCTTTTTTCATGCTCTGTTCAAATGCTACTTCCTCTGAGAACACTTTCCTGACTACTCTATGTGAAAAAGCATCTCCTAAGACTTTATTCATTTTCCTTGCTTTGCTTCATATAGCACCTCTTAATAACTGACATCATATTGCATATGTTTTTTGCTCTTTTATTAACTTTCTTTCCCACTAGAATGTAAGTTCTACACAGATCAGAACTATGGTTTGTTCATCCCTCTAGCTCCAGGACATAGAGGAGTACATTGTAGGTCTTCAAATATTTGGTGAGTAATTGAATAAATAAAACCTAAATTTCAAATGAGGACTGAAAGTTTTTTGAGGTTTAGCAGTTTTTCCTAAGTGCCCACCACCAACCACTACCCACGCATACTCTACAGATTCCAGAACTCTCCCCAAAACTTCTGAGCACTTCCAAAACTTCTTGTTCTAGGAAACCTCTAGTTCTGTCTATTTTCTTGGTTTATTAATCATATTGCCATCCTACACGTGCCATCTAGGGCAAGTCATGGTAAGCTTGACTGAAGATTTCTGCATGGTAAAAAGAAAAGGATTTTACAAAGACAATGTAAAGAAACACTTTGAAGTAAGGATTAAACATTCTTCTTTAAAAAGCTCAGTCATGACCTTACAGGGGTTTTCCATGGACACACTTCTAAGTTTTCCTAGCCCTACAGCAACTTCCCAATCTCTGCTTTATTCTATGTATCCTCTTCACATCATGCTCACCAGGGTAGAAACAAACTCCTCTCTCTATCTCACACAGAGAAATTCAGTCTTCTCTTTTCTTGCCTTTGATCTTTCTGGTTTCATGCTTCAGGGTCCCTTCTTCCATCCCCCAAAGCTCTTAAGGGCAGTTTCCTAAACAAAAATTCTTCCTTCTGATAAAAAAAAAAATAACTGATACCAGCTGTTAAGATGGTACCTCTGTTGCTTCTATAGCAAGAGGCCCTAATATTCCACATGGATGCCAAATATTGCCTTCTGAATAAATATTATATCTTGCCCTTATATATGCTAACATGTTTTCATATGTATACATACCAATATACACATGGATATATATACTATATTATATATATGCTATTACGATTCATAAACATCAGAAATATAACTAAACTCACATGAATTCATAGCATCTTTTGGTCATTGGGTGTTCCATCAATCAATCAGTTCTAAAAGATCAACTTTAATTAGGTAGATGTCTGTGAGCCTTTCTGATGTTAAAAACAGTGTCTTCACACTTGAAATGACTGATAATTTATTGCCTATCTAATATCAATTTTTCAAATGGAACCTGAAAATTAAGATTTGAAAGGGACAAAGGCAGCCATCCTTATAGATCCTTTTCATGCTTGTCAAGTATTTTCATCAGAGAAATTGCCATTGGGATGAAGAAAACACAAGGACTATTCATATATCTAAATTATATGGACACATTGTTAAGTGAAAAACGTTGCACACAAACCAATATTTCTTATGTCATCTAAAAATAAGAATATGTTTGTCTTCTCAGTTGGTTGTGAGGCATAAGGTCTCGCTTACCTGGAAGAAGCCCATTGCCTGGCAGGATAAGAATAACTGAAACCTCAGATGGTTGTAGTGGTGCTAGTGGTAAAAAGCCTGGTGTCTACCACTTGTCTTGCACCTGGACCCCTCTAGTAAAATTGTCATCCAGGACATCTTGCATTCTTGATTCCATTTCTAACAGTTAGAGGCCTCAAATGTGTCATACTATTGGATCTACCACACTGTGTTGGGTCTTGAAAAAAGTTGGTAATCAGTACCATGTCTTCTAAAATACTACTTCTGATAGCCCCAGTATCCTGACAGATTCCATTGAATTACATCAGCCAGTACTTTGCAATGAAGCTAATTGTATAATTTTAATCCTAGATCCTAAGGTCAAATATGTCAGGCCAGTGGAATCTTTACTTATTCCAAGATGACATGGCCTCCATAGTTTGTAGAAGAGGCTTGATATCAATTCTTTAGGCCTGGATGAGATATTTTTGACCTATGAAATGCAGTCATAAATGCCAACTTTAGGCAACTCTCTACACTGCTTATATCCACCAATGGAAAAGACTACTGACTGCTTGACTCAGACGACGATAAATGATAGAGTCCACGGGGTGATATCACTCCCCCTAGACTGTTATTTCCATAAGGGTCAACAGACTTCCCCTTACTGCCTCAGTTTAACATAATCTGAACCCAAGTTAGGGTAGTCATGTAGCCAGTATAGGTTTTCCTGGACCTCTTCCAAGACCTTATTTGTCCCTTCTGGCCCAAGTGTGAAAAAAAAAAATTGTCAATTCAGGACCTCCAGGAAACAGACACCAAGACCGAGTTAAAAGTATAAGAGATTTATTGAGAGTACAACTTGTGACATGTAAAGGGATGAGGAAAAGCCTTCAGACCATGATGCAGATATGAAATCAGTAAGTGGAGAAAGGAAAGAAAGATTATGTAGGTAGTGGCACAGGCTGCAGTGTGCTCTGAGAAGGTCTCATCCACCCAATGGTGAGCTCTAGTGCAAAGAGTAGTCATTGAGTAGTCCAACACTAAGCAGAAAATTCCAGGCCCTAGTTCTGTCATGGTGGTCAGGCACTGGCTTGGAGAAGACCAAGAGCAGTATAGCCTCAGCTGAGATGCTTCAGGAGATATTGAAAATGCTACTGCTGGGTGCTGACAGCTATCCGCATTCCTTGCCATAGGTTCTTTCTTGAAGAGAAATATGAGTGGTGTACAAGCATATTTGCTTCAGGAGGAGAAATAGAATACTACAACCCTGATTGTAGTCTAATTCCTGAGTAGGGAATTACTGTGCTGATTATAAAAATATAGAATTTGTCAAACATCTAAGCCAAGTAACCAGTAAGATTCCCCATGTCTCAAAGACCCAGCAGATTAACCTAAATTCTAGGGTGATTTAGAACCGAATCACTAGATGTGTTGGCCAGCAAGGGAGTATCTTATCCTAGACTAACACACCACCCATATATGCATCAACATCAATGGGGAGTCAGAACATTCAGTATCCCACATATAGAAAAAGAAGAAGGGTTGTCTAGAGCTCTCAACAACGTGGAACCTATCCTTTGTGCTAGGGCTGGGCTCAGTGAGACTATTAGAGGAGAGCTTAAAATAATATTCTTCTTATTATTCCTGTCCTTACCATTCCAGTGTCTCCTATAACAATACCAGAGACTAGCCTCATGAACTTACAGGCTAAAATGGTATGGGTTCCTGATGAGAAGCATCTACCCCTTGGAATAAGGAGTGAGCTTAGAAGTCAAGTTTAACTTTTTTGATTCCCTGTAGGTTGACTCCTTAGAAATGATGATGATCTCCTCTAGGGCACAACAGAAACTGTTAGCCTAAGGCAATTGACTCTGGAGAGGAGGGTGCTAATGCCTTTGGTCTTGAGGCCACTGTACTCTTGTCACACAGCTGCAGTCACAAGATCTGGACTCCAGCCCAGCCCTCTGTTCATGCCAGAGGAGGGGAATCATGCAGCCCACTGGCCAAGGCTGGATTCCTGATCCTCAGATCCGAAGATCAGCCTTTCTGTATCCCTGTCTGTAACTTCAGAGTGATAAGCGATGAGGGACCGCATATCTGCCAACTGCTTATTTCTGTAATTTTCTTTCCCCATAAATCCTCTTCCAAATGGCCTGTTATGTGTACTTTCTCTCCCTCTCTGGTTATGTGCCCTTGTCTGCTAGGTAGCTTCCCTCTGTTTATAAATAAATCATGGAAATACACACAAGAAATTGATAAAGATGATAAACCAAGAGAGAGTGGATAAATGTGGACAGAGGCAGAAGAAAACCTTCTTAAAACACATATTTGATATTTGAACAATATAAATATCTTACTTAATTTTTAAAAAATAAAAATTTTAAATTTTAAATTTTCAGACCTTCTCAGAGCACACTGCAACCTGTGCCACTACCTACATAGTTCAATTAGTAACTCCTAGAAAAATAATAAATTAAATTAATGCCACACAGTTTCCTTTCTTGTCCAAATTTCTTTACATAGATTTGAAAGTGATGTTGACAATCATAGGCATGAAAGTGTACCATGTACAACAGAGAAAACATCCCAGAAGTAAAATAACATAAAGATGGCAAAGGAATACACATTTTCTCAAATATTCTCAAATAACACAATAGGATGCAATTTTAGTTAAATCTAAAGAAAGTTTTAGACTCTAGACAGAGAAATTAACTAAAAGTAAGAAATATTTCAACTTCTTGAGAGTGGCAGGAACTACACATCATACAGATGGTTCCCCAGTGGGGGTTAGGAAGACACAATTCACATTCTTTTCCTAGCCTCTCACAGTCTAGCTGGGGAGACAGACAACTAAATAGATAATTAAAATACAGTGTGGCATCATACATGAAAAACAATTCTAGATATATTGTTGATGTAAATATGAAAGGAAAAGCAAGAAAAGTTCTACAGGAAAACATCCACAACTATCTTCTCTACCTCAGAGGAAGAAAAATTTTCCTAAACAGAACAACAACAACAACAAAAACCATGGAGGAAACAAGTAATAAATTGGATAACATTAAAAATAAGAACCTTGGCTCATCAAAAGACACAATTAAAAGATAAGAAGGTAAGCGACATAGTAGGAAAAGATATTTTCAACACATGTACCTAAAAAGTCACTCCTTTAAGTTAATAAAAAGAAGAAAGACACCCCAATAGACAAGTGAAAAAGAGACTTCAACTGACATTCACATACATAACCAATAAACATGTGTGAAGTAACAGAAGAAAATTGTAACCATGATGAGACACAACTGTACAACCACCAGAATGGCTAACCCCTGGCAATGTCCATTGTTGCAAACCACTGAAATTCCCCGTATTGGGGGAAAATTGGAACATACATACATTGCGGAAGAGAAAAAAAATTGCTAAGATGATTTTGGAAAATATTTGGCAGTATCTACTCAAGCCAAACATGTATCCACTCCATAACTCTTAGACATATATCCAAGAGAAATGAGTGCTTATTTCCACCAAAAGACAGAGGGGAAAAAAGTTAAAATAACCAAAAACTGCAAGCAACACAGATGCCTACCAATAGTAAAATGGATACAGAAATAGTAGGGGTCTATTCATTCCATGGTATATTATATAGTAATGAAAATAAAATTACAGCTACACGCAATAACACAGAAAAATCTCACAGACATACTTAGTAAAAGAAATCAGACATAAAATTACATGTACTGCATGGTTCCACTTGTATGAATTTCTAGAACAGGTAAAACTATAATAGTAAAAGTCTCATGAAAATTACCTTGGGGGGGGTGCCTGGGTGCCTCGGTTGGTTAAATGACTGCCTTTGGCTCAGGTCATGATCCCGGAGTCCCGGGATCAAGCCCCACATTGGGCTCCCTGCTTGGCGGGAGGCCTGCTTCTCCCTCTCTCACTCCCCCTGCTTGTGTTCCCTCTCTGGCTGTGTTTCTCTCTGTCAAACAAATAAATAAAATCTTTTAAAAAAAAAGAAAGAAAGAAAATTACCTTTGGGAAGAAGGAAGTATATTTATTAGAAGAGGCATTAAAAGGGCTTCTGAGTTGGGGATTTTTTTAATTTCTTGTTCTGGGTGGTGGTTTCATGGGTATATTCACTTCGAGATGAGTAAACTGTATATCATGAGTGATACACTGTTCTGCATAAATGTTATATTTAATTAAGAAAGTTAAAAAAAAAAAGTGTGATTTAGGACTCAGAATCCACTGAGGGAATGCTCAAGGGAAAACTCCAGTGCTGGTTTAGGTGATTGGAAAAAATTTCATAGAAGGTCTATACTGAACCCTGGAAGTTGGGTAGGAGTGAGCTTGGTCAATAACAGTGAGAATGTTCCAGAATGTTCCAAAACAAAAAGCTGTAGATGAGATTGTAGTGCCTTCTAGACTTCCATAGCTATGTCTCATGATGGAAATAGTGTTTTGGGGTTGTGAGAGAGGACAGGGAAGAGATGGGAATGTTGAGAGAATTGGATTATAGATGTGTAAGTCTTGTAAGGAATTTGAACTTTGTTCTTTGAGCTGTGAAGAGCTGGTTTTAAACAGGGACTAATATGATGAGATATGCATTTAGCATTTAGAACCATGACTAGAGCTACAATGGAGTATTAAGAATACAAGAAGGGAGGTACTGGGAAAATTTAGGCTAAAGAAGAGACAGAAATTGAGGAAATTAAGGGAGTGTTTTGACAATAGGGCTTGACAAATGATTGATTGCTTATGAAAGACAGAAGATTCTAAGACGACTCCAAATTTTAACCTGTGCCATTTTCTGAGAAGAGAACAAAGAGAAATGAACAGTTTGTGTAGGAAAGATGGGGTTAATAGATCACCTATAATTGATACATATGTAGGACAACATTACAGTGAGATTCTAAACAACCCAAGCAAGTCTCTTATTTTTTTTATGGCACTTTTCAAATTCCCTTGGCGGTTTCCAACACACATCTCATTTTCGGCCTCTCCATAGCTTCTCAGATCATCAACACAGGCATTATCAATGTACATAGCAAACTGTCCCCGCCTCTCAGATCAGTGTGGCCATTCAGAGTTGACAAAGCACCTGTTGTAGAATAGGGAGGTGTGAATAAGCTCTACCTTTATCTCTTTAGGACACCATACATCTCACTCCATGCCTCTTCCCTGGACCACTCTGAAGGTCAAACAAGGCAATAAATTCCAAAGTGCTTTTAAATATGAAAGAAGTCCAAAAAGCTCTATTATTATTACATCTCAAAAGTGTCAATAATTGAAAGAAAATCCCAAATGAACCATGAGTCATCTTCCTTGCCTTTCCATAGCTTCTGCTCTCTCTTCTCTCATAGTCATCTAAACCAATGAGATTATCCTTGGCCCTGGTTTATGGAGCCATGTTCATTTGCATAGCTACTGAGGCCCAATTATTGATTTTCTGTAAGGGTTGGCTATGTTTGTACAGGTGGGTGGCATGGCTATTTGTCCAAAAACTTTAAGAGGAACTTAATGACAGCTTTATCTCTTTGCCATGGACACCCAGACACAGGGTCTCATCAAACACTGGGGATGCTTTGGCATCCAATGCTTGATGTCTTCCATTACCCCACAGATACACATTAAGGTGATGAATTCCTTGTCAACTCATTTTATTTATCACCTTTGAGGTGGGCTGTTAAAAACCACAATTGTCAAATTTCTCATATATCTGTCACAAGCCAAATAGGAAAAGTCCACAAATAGCTGACATTTGAACATTTTCTTTCTGGAAGAGAAATAAGTGAAAATTGTTTTTTCTCTAAGTTGAACATGAACTTGGATTTAAAACTAAATATTTTTCTAATAATAAACAGGAAAGAGTATATTACCAGGGATTATTAGTCTCATAGAAGCATTTGGTTATAGGTGATGGAGTGAGAGGTAAGATCTAGTTATAAATCATTTTATCTCAAAAAGAATTTAAATAAATAAGAATCAGAGAACTAAAATGGAAAATTAAAATATCTAAGCACAAACATCAAAATTTCAAAAATCTTAGTATCTACAGATAGGTCCTCTAAAACAAAGAATCTGAGACTTACCATCAAAATCCATGTTATTTCAAAAAAATGTTACTACCTATTGTTTGAATCCACACAGACATACTGTACATGAAAGAACTTAAGGGAATTAATTTTTTATCATCTGTCACCTATAAACCTATAGCAAAAGCAAAATTAGAAACATACAGAGTTTTATCTGAGACTCAGCAGTTGAATAGTGTCAGATGTGGTTGATTATTTCAGGAAACCTGGGACAGGACACAGAAAGAGACTGTCCCCAGGTAGCCACTGATCAAAGAGAGGACCTACCCAAAGAAGCAGCATTGTATTCCAAAGAGTAACTTCAATTTTCATTCAACGTGCCCAAGTACAGAACGCATTCCTAAGTCACTATCTAGTTGGAAAGGACTCTAAGTATTGCCTAGGCTGGACCCTTCATTTCAACAGAGGAAGCATCTGAGGACTGAAAGACAGAGAAACAGCAACGATCACACAGCTGCTATGAGACAATGCTGTGAATGGAAACTGGGGCCTCTTGAGTTGCTGTTCATTGACCTTTCTATTACCTGCACCTCATGCATTATATTCACTGACCCCATAAATCTTTATTGACCATTTTATGTGATTAAGATATTTTAATGGCTGTCCTGGAAATAATTTAACACTATCTGTTCTCATTTTGATCAAATAAATGAGATCAACTGGTCTTTACCGAACCGTCAGTTGTCCACTGGGAATTTAACATCACTGAGACTTACTCATTTATTCATTTCATTCACCTCCAAAAATGATGTTTCTCTAGCCACACAAGCATCTTGAGTGAGCATCCCTTCCATGACACACACAGTATTTTCTCATATGACTGTTCTTGGAAACTCCTTCTGGCACTTCCTACCCTCCAAAACTCAACAGGCCAACTTCTCTTTCCTCTGCGGAAACAGAGCTATTTCCCAGCAGGCTTCATGAAGCTTTAATGTTTTAAATTGAATATCATCCAAGTGATTTCTTTATCTTTATAATTGCCTCCATGTGCAGCCACTTTTCAGCTCCTGAGCTCTACCTATAAGGCAGATAGGAAAGAGGAAATGTGGAGCAGGCACCTGGTCACAGAGAAGACCTGAGAGATGGTGGTCAACCCACTATAAGACAGTGATTGAATCCTGCTATTCCTCCATTAAATACTCTATAGATGCCCGTGATCACATCATTAAATATGCCTTCATTTTTGTTAAGCACCACCCTCTCTTTTTAAATGCAAATACTTTTGAAAGGGTTAGTACACCAAATTCTTAATTTCAGAGATCAGGTTGTATTCATCCTCAGCTGGAAGGAGAAGCAAATTAAGGACGCACTCTAGGCAGGGTTGGCATAATCGCTGTGATGACCTCAGATGAATCCAATCCTGTAAAAGGAAACATGGATCCAGAAGGCAGTCACTCCGTGCTGACAAATGGCCTGTGGCAGCCTTCTCTGGGGTGATAATAACCATAATCATCATCATAATCATTAAAACAGTTGATATTTATTGAGGGCTTACTATATTCTAGACACTTAGTTGAGAGCATGATGCCATTGAGGTCAGAGACAGGACTCTTTGAGAATCTTAAGCCTTCACTTCTGACCGCTGCAAGGCTTCAAAAGATTTATAATCAGAACTTGGTGTACATCTCTTGTTACTACCTCCAGGCAAAGTGCCTGATTCAAAATATATTAGTTCCAAACATGGTGACCTATTTAGTTGATTTGAATGTATACCTGCAAACTCAGATATATGAACAAGAACAAGAAGTAATCACTGTCTTTGACACCATAGCTCAAGCGTGGATCCTAGAGCTAACTGGTCTAGGTTTCAACCCTGGCTGTGTGGTGTCAGTTTCCTCATCTGTAAAATGGATCGCAAAATGCCACTTCACAGGCTTTTCATGACGACTGAATGAGCTAATATATGAGAAGTGATTAGAACTGTGGCTGGCATATTATACCTACAAAATAAGATCTTATCATGTTCTCATTATCCCAAAGTATTGGCAGAATACAATTGTGTAGAGTCGTGGAGTGGTGAGGAGTAGGAGGGGACGGCATCCTTGCACTCGGGCTGTGGCAGAGGTCTTTCCCTTGGTCAGGGAGCCAACTGACCTCACTTGTCTATGAGTGACAACAGGGATCTAGGAACCTTCCTACAAGGCTATAGCGAACCTATCTTGTAAATGTACCACTTCTCCACTTTCTTTCCAGGGCTTTGCCACCTTCCAAAAGTATTCTTGGAGTGCTCCTGCAGACCCTGTCCCACTATTTTCCCCTCTCTCACCACTTTTCTAGTCTAAAGGTGAAAAAAAAAAGCTTTAGTCCTTTCTTTTTCTTATCTGCAAATCTTCCATTTCCCCTCATTGCATAGGATTTCAGAACGCAAAAGCCTGGGAGAGCTGCCGGCTATTTCTGGTTTCCTGACTTTGCCCTTTTTCATCCCTCCTCTAAGGCAACAATCACCCTGCCAGACTAGAGGGAAAGGGGGAATCCAATAAAAGCAGAAAAAAGGGTGAATATCTCTGTATTAAACAAGAGGCTGTTTCTTACTGCATGACTAGGGATATCAGTAACTCAAGAGAAGGCCAGGTTCCCACTGTCTGTTCATCCTGAGAACCTCTAAACACCACCTCTAATGCCTTGCTGTTCTCCCTTCCTGTCCCAGCAGTGGCTCCTGGAGGCTGTCTGTGTAAGGGAGGCAGAGGCTGGAGAGCTACAGGTGCTGAGAGTGCATGAATGCAGCCAGTGTCCATCCCGGTCAGATGCCAATGCTGGGTGTTTACAGACGTAGGGATCTAACTTCTCAAAGTGGCCTCTGACCGCTCAGCCACAGTGTCAATGCCTCTTCCCACCACCGAAACAGGAAGTAAGCAATGACACCACTTATTGGCTGAAACTTCGGGCAGGTCTGGGTGCCTCTACCTTTAACTCTAGAAGTACTACAAGTCAAGAAGCCATTCCTTGCAACAGCAAGAAAGACAGTTCAAGTGGACCTGAAGCCTTGTTCTTAGTTCCTGATGGGTGTGTGTGTGTTAGTTAGTTAGTTAGTTAGGTCTGAGTCTGATGCCAGAGGTTGAAATCCACAGGACATCAGGCAGCTGTGAAAGGAAGATGTTTGTAAGGGAAGGGAGAACAAGGAACAAAATGGAACCCACAGATGAGATCTGAGGCCTGAAAATGGGCTGAAATGTATGGTACTTCTTTTTTTTTTTTTTTTTTAAAGATGTTTGACCATCACAGCTGGCTTCCTGAAATCTGCCTCCACCTCTGTAAGTAGTCCTTTTATTAAATATTCTCTGTTATTAGTTTGAATATCTATTTGTGTTCTGCTGGGACCCCAAGCGATGGAGCTGTCGTACTTATTAGGAAATTGGCTGAGTTGTGGCTCCCAAGTGGTAGCAAATTTTATTTTTTAAAAAAAATATGTATTTATTTGACAGAGAGAAACACAGCTAGAGAGGGAACAGAAGCAGGGGGAGTGAGAGAGGGAGAAGCAGGCTTCCCACCGAGCAGGGAGCCCAATGTGGGACTCGATCCCGGGACTCCAGGATCATGACCTGAGCCAAAAGCAGATGCATAACAAATGAGCCACCCAGGCGCCCCATGTATGGCACTTATTGTTGCCTCTGACCTTAGAAGTTTGGTGTCCTGCAGAAGCCTTTGTCATGCTGCTAAACACACACACCAAGCCCCTGTGTCCGAGGAGCCACAGGAGAGTGACTGGATGGTGGCACAGTCGCTGGCCTGCATGGATGAGGTGAGTCAGCAAATCAGAAAGAGTGGGTATGAGCCGCAATATGGCTGCCGCCTCACTTGCACACCCCACTTCCTACCCCAGAGTCTCTCTTGTGGCATATCCTCAGTGGAACCACACTGGAAAAGGAAATTGGCAGTGTCGTTCAGCCTGGTCTAGTTAGCCTAGTGCTAAGCCACTATAGCGGTGGTATTACCTACTCCATCAGGTTGCATCTTCTGGATACAAGAATTCTCTTATTGAGGTTAAAGCTGAGATAGATTTGGGAGAAAAAAATGCTAAGTGTGCGTGCTCACATGTGTGTGTATTTTTGTGCATGTGTGTGCATGTGTGAGCATGTGTTTTTGTACATAGACAGGGCTATGGCAGGGGGGAGGTGCCTTGAAAGAGGCATTCTTGACACTGCTATTTTACAACCATCATCTCCACTCTTCATAAGGACCCTGTATGAGTGGGGTAGGATTACGCCCTTTCATCTGTAAATAAACAGTTTTGGAAAGGGCATCTATATAGTATCTATATATCAATATCTATATAATAACTATCAAAACTAGGATTTGAATCCACATTTCTCTAAACTCAAATTCAAGATCGTAACTATACTGCCACCTGCCCTTAAATATTTTCTTACTGCTTAAATCCCAATGAGACTTATCAATGGATGATTTCAACAACAACGACAACAACAACAACAGCAACAAAAAGGAAATCCAGACATGAAGACTTCAGAAGTCCTGGACTCAGGACTCATCACAAAGCCAGAACTTTAGGCTGTTTTATAAGCCTTTAGCCTTTTCTGGAGTTTGCTACCACTTGTGAGCCACAACTCAGCCAATTTCCTAATAAGTATGACAGCTCCATCGCTTGGGGTCCCAGCAGAACACAGATAGATATTCAAACTAGTAACAGAGAATATTTAATAAAAGGACTACTTACAGAGGTGGAGGCAGATTTCAGGAAGCCAGCTGTGATGGTCAAACACCCAAGGATTAGCAGCTGCGGGAAGCTGGTAGTGTGTAAAAAAGCAGTGCTATGGAGGAGCAGGACCAGAAGGCCTGTGGGAGCTCTAGGGAGGGGGAAGAGATCACCCTGCCCGGCTGAAGCTGTGACCCAATTTCTTCCACCCAAGATCTCTTACCAACACGTCTCTCCAGTGGACCCAACAGGAAACCGGAGAGCAAGGGTGTCCAGGGGAAGTAATCTGTCAAAGTCAGCTTCCTGGAGCAAAAGGAAGGACAGAGAATGGATCTGGAAGGACAAAGGAAACTCACTGGCCCTTTCAGTTCTTAATTTTCCTTAAGAAACATCAGACTCTAATGACCGAACTGTTCATATTGCCCAAGTGGCAAAAATACAGAAATGCATGATATGGTCAGGTCAGGGCACCAAAGAACCAGATATAGGGACAGGGCACCATCTGACATAAATCCCCCTTTAGCAGTGATGAAATCTACCTTACTGAAAACGGAGGCCAGGGCTGTCTCTACATTTTAAATAGCAATTCAAGGTGGATGTTCCCTGTACATTGATATAAACTTTTTCTTTTGCTCTAAAGTTATAGAGGCCCTCAGGGAAATTGCAGAAGAAGAAAAGTTTTAGGCTCCTGAGTGACCTGTCAGTCTCTTGGCAGCTACCTTCATCTCCAAGTTGCCACAAAGCAGTGGCATTACTTTTATGCACACATACAAAGAGAAGCATAAAAATACATAAACATAAAAACAGTACTGTGGTCTATTAGCAATGCAGCTTGTCTGCACTGTTACCTGCACTGTTCATCTGCCTTGGCACACAGCAGAGAAAACATCATGAAATCAGAGTGGGCAAAGCAGCCAGAGATCTTTAGATTGAATACAATGTCTGGGAATTGCCTGGGAATGCATCACTTCCTCCAGGTAAATTATGTGCTGCAGGGAAGAAAATAATTACTGACTTGTTCATTGTTGCTCCGGTTGTTGTCATTGTTGTTGTACAGACTGTACAAAATAAAGTATTAAACAGAATATTCTCGGATCAGACTCACTGAGTACAAAAAGCCCATTGCCTGCCATCACTGGGTCAGATTCAAGATGCAGGAGGCCTGATAGAGGCAAGCACAGCACTTTCCCAGAGACAACTGACAGAGACACATGGGTAACCATTCCTAACAACATTGCCTTGTGAGGAGTTAGCAATAAGCATGGCTTGGGCCAGAGATCAGGGTCCATCCAGGCAAGAGCTCTGTTTGGTCAGAGATACAAGTCACTTCCTTCCTCCCATCCCCCTTCCTTTCGTTTTCTCTTCCTTCCCTCTTCCTTTCTTACTTTCTTCCTCTCTCCCTCCCTCTTCCTTTCTTTCTCTTCCTTTCTTTCTTTCTTTCTTTCTTTCTTTCTTTCTTTCTTTCTTTCTTTCTTTTTCTTCTCTTTCTTTTTCTCTCTTTCTCTCTTTCTCTTTCTTTTCCTTCCAGTTGAAAGCATTTTTTTTTCTCTGTGAAAATCAAACCTGGCCTACTATGGGTAGACTGGCTTTTTCTGTACACTTACCCCTTTTGTAAGTTTTTTTTTCTTTTTCCTGTGTGTTGTATGACATTTTCAACTAAAAAGTGAGTTTAAAAGGTCAAAAATCTGCATGTTGCCTTCTACAATTCTTCCTACCATTATTAACAGGCACTAGAGGTGCAAGAGCAAACCTTTAGGAGGCTAGAAGGATTTTCTTTGATTCCAGCCTCTGACTCAATCCCCTTTTTGCTACAAAGTAGGGCAGTGAGATACAGCAGCAGTATTGGCCTCCTTTGCTCTATTTAGTCCCATGCTACAAAACTCTGAGCTTTAACTCCAGAAGAACCAGTATGCCAGAAACAGTTCTGTGTGGCCTCCTTGCGAAGTTTTTCTCTGACCCTGTGTCAGAGGTTGGGTGAGAGGAATGAATGTAAAAGTTTAACTGTCATTTGGTTCTATGTTCCAGCAACTGTATGGTAAACCCCTTCTTCCATATACTGAGTAAAAGGAAAGCAAGATAACATCAGATTGTACATTGCATTAGGATTCATTCTTTCACCTGATCCATGAGTTTCATGGCTGCTAACACTCACAGGACTTCAAATCTTCCATAGATATAAATGGAGGTTTGCTCCATTTCCTGGAGGTTTGCTCAAGGACTTGGCATCCTGCTATTCCCCATCTCTCTGAATGCATATTCCCTTCTCCTAGATCATGGTCTCTCTTCCCACTCAACCTCTTTCCTCTCCAAAATTGATTATGAATCCAACTCTTTCCTCTGCTTTGATGTTCAGCTACAACCCCTCCATAAAGAATAACAATGATGCACAAGGAAACAGAATGGTGGTTTAGAACTGGCCAGAAGAAGCTGGAAGAAAAAGTGGACAGAAATGGAAGTGGCAGAAAGCAGGGCAAATGCTCTCTCCAGCTGGCAAAGATATTTTAGGAAAATGGGCTCTAGTTTAGACAGCGTGAAGCCAGACCTTGCCTTTCACTAAAAAATCAAGACCATCTTCTGAGAGTCACATGAGTTGAAGTTGGTCCCTCTTGAAATACAGCCCTTGTGCTGTCTCGTTTTTATATAAATATTTTAAATTAATAGATGGCTTCATCAAACATGAGAAGGATTAAACATTAACACTCACCAGAGATGCTGAAATTAGATTGATTATCTGCATCTTAATTTGCTTTTTCAACACCACTAATTTATTTTTAATAGGTCTGTAATTTAGCTTTATCTACTTCTTATTCTGCTTGGCAGTCTCAAATGCTTGCATCTCACCAGTCAGACTCTGTAACCTTTAGGCACTTCTTTCTGCATAGTATGTTAATTTTTAAATTATCCAGCCCAATGTGAGGAAGAATATCTATTACTTTCTATATGGGAGCCAGGTTCAAGCCCATCCTCTCCCAGTAGCAGTGAAATTTAAAGACCAGTTGTGGGGAGAATCTAGATGAAAACAGTAAGTTCTCACTCTCATATTATAGAATCTTCTACCCTTGAAATATTTTTCCACTTGATTGGTGGCATCGACATCATTAGTGCAGTGAAAATAAATTCTTCTCTTATTGGCAAATTGACTCATGGAAAATTGATGAATGGTCAGCAGACCTTTTCATTTCCTCCCCATTTCTGATTATATTAACACTGTATTACTTTGGAAAACTTACTCAAATTTCTCTCAAGAAGGAAACTTGTCCTCCTTTTGGAAAACCCTCAAGGTAAGAAGCAAGAATAAGAAAGTAGGCTCTAGAACAAAAAAGAGGAATAGTTGTGCTAATGCATGGGGAAAAAAGAGTTGGTTTTTCTTTTCTTTTTTTCTAGCTTGTTATAGAGGAGTAGATATAAGAACAGAGCACCATTGAGGAAACTTATGTAAGGTAGAAATTGGAACATGAGATTTGCATGCTAAGATCACTGCTGGAGTGTGAGCAGGGAGGGCAGTTGTGTTAGTCCAGATGAAGATCATGACAGTCACAGCCAAAGGTATACTAAGGGAGATAGCAAGAGATGGTCAGACACAAGACGTTTATTAAACAGACCCACCAGGATTACTGATGATCCTACGTAGAGAGGGAGGGGACAAGTCACGGGTGAACTCCTAGACTTCTGGCTTGAACTACTGGTGGCTGGTTATTAACATCAATATCCAGAACAACAATAAAGGTGAAAGAAGGTTGGAAACCAAACATTCCATTTAGACAATTACGTCTCCGATGTCTGTCAGATATCCAAATGGAAGTAGCATATGGTTTGTTGAATAAGTAAGACTAAAGCCCAAAAGAAAGATCTGGCTTAGAGATAAAGTTGGGCACTACCATTGTGAGGTGGTATTTAAAATTATGAAAAAGGATTAGCTCACTTAGGGAAAGAAAGAAAAGGGAAAGAAAATATGGTGGCCTGTACTTAGTCTCTGGGAATCCCAAAATTGGATAGAGCAAAAGAAATGGCCCCTCCAGCGGGAAGTGTGGAAAGGCAGCCTGAGAAGAAGTAATATCACTAGAGCCAGGATGACAGGAGACTGTCCCAACAAAAATGCTAACTGCACCCAGCATTACAAGAAACTAAATAACAGAGGAACAAAATGTCAGTTTTACCTCAATATGTCTGACAGATATTTTTAATACTTTTCAAGACTTGAGGAGATTGGATGCTGAACCTTGAGGACAGAATTTGGCCTTTGATAGGATCACGGGCTATTTCTCCATAGGAAAAATAGCAGGGAAAAGATAGATGCCACTCACATACCCCCAGGTCTCCACAGAGGACATCGTCTCTACAGGCAGCCACACTTTGAGGTAGAAAGCAGCTAATGATCTCACCCTCACATACCTTAGACACCTGCAGTACCCTTAACTCTGAACCCCAGAATGCTATACCAGGACGTTTTTCATAGCAGCAAATTGTGGATTTGTCTACAAGTATATAAATCCCTTGAGGGGATAAACAGTGTTTCACTCAGCTCTACATTTGGTGTGCCACATGGCACCTAGCTCAGAATAAACACAATTTGTGCTTTTCAACTGTGGTTATAGCTTTTTTTTTTTTTTTTGAAACATTTCTCAAAAAGTTCTTAGCCTTCCCCCATGGTGCAAAAGATGGAATAGCCTGGCCCAGAAATTAATAAAATTACAAATGAATTATTCTATAAATAGATTACTTTTCTAATTTTAGGGACAGTCCCTACACAGAAAAATAAAGGGGTTAGTTACACAAGGGACAGGATTGTCCACTAATATATTAGAGGTTGGGTAAGAGAAAAACTCAAATCTGAGCTCAGTATTTTTTTCTGAACTGAAGATCATAACTCAAACATACAAAGAACCATTGTCCATAGTGTTTGCAGAAAATGTACTTTAATTCACTCTGAGAATAATAATAATAAAATAAAATAATAAATTAAATAAAACTAAAAAGTAAAGTAATAAAATAGTTCACTCCAGGGCTCTAAATGGAGATGCTTTCTCACAACACAGGGACCTGGAAATTGGGCGAGGGTTATACCAAATCATGTTGCTTTCATGTTTCACACAGAGTAACTAACCATGGTCTTTCATTCCAACCATACACCCCCATTTACTGTTTTAAGAGTGGCAAAGTAATCTTGGGATCTATGAAGAGTTTTATGCAAAATAAATGAGGCCAGAGGTAAGAGGAAATTTAGAAAGAAGGCTAGAAAGGACTAAGGAAATATGGAGAACAGGCAACAAGGCATAGCTACTTTAGCCATCTTAAATAAAGCATAAGGACATGGCCTCTAGTCCAACTAAGAGAGGGAGTCAGGAGCATCTGAGAAGTGACGGAGAGGCTACTTTGATTGCTGACCACAAATTTCACACTAATGTCTTTGGTGCAAAGTAACGTGCAATATTCCTCAACATATAACTTTTCAAAAGCTCATCACCTGATCCCTCACATCCTCCAGACTAAACAAGACAATATTCCTTTATTGTGCTTCCCCAAGGTCCTAACAGTAGGGTCCCACATGGTACTCCGGGCTCCCTGTGTACTGGTTTTATTCGATGGGTTTACAGGCATTAACCTTTGCTTCTAGGGAGAGATCATGGAATGCACAGAGAATACATGGAATATTAGAGTGCAGTACCTTCCTTCCAGGATTTACAAGAGCCCTAGTCCAGCTCACTCATTGGATAAGGGACAAAAATGAGGTAGAAGTATCCTGTGAGTTGGAACAGGTTATAGAGCTAGAACCAAGAAAATTGCCAACCCACCATGTTATCATGGGTCAAATTCCCCACCTTTTATCTCAATTGCTTTACTTGAAAGGAGGGGTAATCACGATCATCTGACGGGGGTTGGGGGACAAAGTAACTGATGAGTGTAACATTCCTAGCACAATAATTAGCTTGATTGGCACCTAGCAGATTTCAGTAAGTTGTTCTCTCCCCTTTCACCCTTTCTTGCTTCTTTCACAACATGATACTTTAGCTAATGCAACCAGATCAAAAAAATCCAAACCATTTCCCAGTTCTACCTAGAGAAGGGAATTTCCCCACACTCCTCTTCATATTGCATACGAAGCATATTTCTCTATAGTCATCCACGGAGTATTAAATAGCTTAGAAGCCCTTTATGTTGCTTCTTAAATACTGCTTTAAAAATACACATTTCCAAATAAAGACATGAATGCGTGGATGAATGAATGAATGAATTGATTAATGCATACATATATAAATAGAAATACACCTTTCCTTGTACCTTGTCTCACTACTACAATACCCGCAGGATGTCAGGAGACTCTGGATTAAAGCTTATGGCTCTCTCAGGCTCTGAGCAGCACTCTTAATATGACCCAGTCTCCGTAGACTAAGAGCAGAAATTTCTCCTCTACAGCAGAACTGAATTTGTTTCTTTCAGCAGTTCGCTGGGGTCCAGAAAAGAAATGAATGTTCAGTGATACTCAATAGCCATACAGACCCACTAGTAGTTTGAATATTTCTGGCCATTGGGACAGCCACAGTGGGAAGAAATATGTTTTATGTTTACAAATTTTGGCAGAAAAGAAATGAAGGAAAGAGGTGTGATATGCAGAGGCGAGGGAAAATACAGATTTTGGAATCCACACAAGGTATAGACAGTTGAGTTCTGTCTTCCCCTCACTTGATTACTCCTCTCATATCCTGAAATATAGTTCCCAAAGGTTGGTCATCACATGGGCTTTCCTCTAACTCTGGCTCACCACCTTCTTCTTTTTTTAAAATCCTGCAAATGATAGGGGCGCCTGGGTGGCTCAGTTGGTTAAGCGACTGCCTTCGGCTCAGGGCATGATCCCGGAGACCCGGGATCGAGCCCCGCATCGGGCTCCCTGCTCAGCAGGAAGCCTGCTTCTCCTTCTCTCACTCCCCCTGCTTGTGTTCCCTCTCTGGCTGTGTTTCTCTCTGTCAAATAAATAAAATCTTTAAAAAAAAAAAAAAAAAAAAAAAAAAAAAAAAAAAAAAAAAAAAAAAAAAAAAAAAAAAAAAAAAAAAAAAAAAAAAAAAAAAAAAAAAATCCTGCAAATGATAAACGATAATTGATCTGCTAAGGAATAAGATACTAACAAATGCTTGTAAAGCTTAATCCAACTTAAACTTGCTTTCTATGAAGAATCCCAAAAGTTACATTGCACGGATCCCAGCACAGAAAATCCCCCAGAGACAAAAGTTAAAATAACTCTTTCTCAGTTTAGGCGTAAATCAAAAGAAGAAAAAGAAGAATTTTACCAAGGTTATATAAGTTTCATGGAAGGCATACTGGCTTCAGGTACGTCTGGTTTTCATCTAACTTGAAAAAAGCTTAGATTTCAAAAATGAAGCTATGCAAATGATTAGTCAGTCATTTTGTGTAAATGCTTTAGGCTTAGATGTTACTGTGGAAAATAAAGTAAAATAAAGCAGTTTTAGCACAGCCCCGATAAGCTTAGTCCATGGACTGCACATTAAATCCTGAATTACATACTCCACCAAACCCTTCCTAATGAGCCATCCAACTCTCTGATGTATATAATATGCCTTTTAAAAATGCATGAATACACATTCCACCCACAGATTTGGATGGCTCCTTTGGGTTATTTAAGTTTCAAAGGAGTCCATCAGTCTCCCAGGTATAATGTTCTGTGAATGCCTTAAAAGTGAAAATTCAGAAATTAGAAGCTCAAAATGCCTTGAAGGGGAACAATGTATCAGCCCCCCAAACAAGGCCATTCAAAAGCAAGGTTGGTGAGGCTTCTGCTTCCCTGAGTTTCTTGTCTTTTGTCAGTTTGAGTCCCAACCCTTGAAACGCTGTAACTCTGCTCCTTCCAACCTAATTACACAACCCCGGCTTGCTTTATTTATAATTAGAATCCAGTGACCTCCTCTGACTCTTGTCTGTGCTACCCTTACCTGGCTGCCCTTGGATGCTAAGATGCGAAAGACGGAGCAGGGAGGACCAGGATGTTCTGAGCCCCAAGGTGGCATCCCCATGCTGTCCTGCGAAAAATATGAAGGTTGGGCATCCCAGCTGATGGGAAGTGGCGAAACCAGAAAAGAAAACTTGTGGGTAGGAAAGAGAGAAAAAGTGATCAGAAGGGCTTATAGAAGAGAGGCAACTGTAACTTTTGTTCTGGGGAAGCACAAGAAATAAACAACGCATGAACTGGCAAGCGAAATCCATCATGTGGAGTGAAGAGAGAAGGAAAACGGGAAATGAAAGGCATAGGAGGGAAAAGCAGCCTTCACTGAGAAGTTTCCTTGTGCCAGACTCCCCCATGACTCCATTCAGCCAAGCGCAACTTGTCATGTACTTCGAATTACCTTCATTCTACAGAGAGGGGAACTGAAGTTCAGAAAGATTCAGAAATACACCAGAAATGGCACAGACCAGAGCCAGAGCTCATACCTAGGGCTGGGTGACTTCAAAGCCTGTAGCCTTCCTCCACTTGGCTAAAAATGGATTTACTGGAACTGAATCGCAGGGACAGTGAAGATGGGAGGATGCATCTGGAGGAACCCAGGGACCCTATCCAACACAGCCTGACTGCCCATGTGCAGTGTATTTCCTCAACTGCAAAAAATAAAGCCCACATCATAGAGTTGTTGTGAGCTATGTGTGTACATGGCACGAGGGTCTGGCACACTGAAAGCATCACATGAGTGGAAGCTATTCATTATTACATCACTCCCTTCATGATTTACTTCCCTAAGCTGCTTATAGAGGTTTACGTGATGGGCCCAAAACTGTGGGTCCATGAGAGCAGGTGCTTGATGATGTCTCGAGTTTCCGTAGACACCACTTACATTTTTTTCCCAACAGTATAGAAATCATAAAGTGAGATGGGATGGGTGTGATTTGAGCAGGACAAGCTGGTTAGAAAATTGCAGATCATGACCCGAGTTTGATAAAGTAAGACCTGGAAAGCTGGTTAATTCCAAAGGTTGAGGTCTGACATAAAAATACATTTGTCATCCCCACATAATTTAGATCTGCAAAGAACTGATGTAAAGTAAATCTCCCCACTGATGGAGGAGCAAAGGGAAAATGAGCTCATCCCGCCTGATGCCCTCATTTGCCAGGAGTGGGTCTGGTGCCTCAGAAGAGTCTGGTGTGTCAAAGCCAAGTGTGGACACCGCCCCCCTCCGGCATGTGGACAGCCACTTTGTTAAGGTCCCAGTGGTGTCGATGGTTACCCTCAAATACATTTAGGCATGACACTCTGTCCTGCAGTCGCCATGAAGACATGCAGGCTTTTCGTGGCATTAGTCAGTGAGACAGGTGACATCAGTGAAAATAGACATCCATGACCTCCAGGATCATTCTTTCTAAGATTACTCAGATACAGAGTGGCAAAGGAACAAAAGAGTTCCACCACAGCCTCACAGAACTCAGGCATGCCCCCACGAATCTACAAGGAAACCTGAGAGAAGGCCATCGTTTCCCCAAATGCTGAGAGGTGACTTTCCACCATAGCATCTGCCAGAGGGAACATAGAGTGGGGAGAGCCTCACTCTTTCCCAGGACTCCTCTCCTCTGAAGAACATTTTAGATCGAGATATAAAGATGAGAAGGAAATTTAAAAGGGAAAGAATTCTTTTCTTTTTCTTTTCATTTATTTATCTTTCCTTCAAATTCTGAGTCCTAGACACAGGCTAGTACCATTTCTTCAAGTTGCCTTCAACATCTGGAACATCCCCTTGACCAAGCTGGAAGCCAAAGGCCACTGCGTGTATCCTGAAGGTGCATGTTTATCAGGCTACCATGTGCCTTGCCTGCACCATCTTGGCTGCAGTGGGCATTTTGAGTAATCAGGGAATCCCAGGACATAGAGCAGGGATGAGAGACAAGGAAGAGTTGATGAAGATGCTCCTTGTGAGACTGATTTGATATAATGGCAAAATTCTACCACAAAGAATCCCAGTCTGTAAATCTTATGCTTGAAAAGAAAGAAAGGGGAAAACTTTCCATAAATTGAATTCCCTAATATCAATGGGATTGAGTGAATTCCATAGTAACTGCAGATGTCAGTCTGCCTTCCTAGAGGTTGTACGTTCCTCCTGATGCCCATCACTGTGGGTCATGCCGAGCCTTGCTGTGCTGTGCCTTACCTGTTGCAAGGCCCCCTAGGATGCTCTTGGTAACAGCCTGCCCCGGGGGACAGTTTCCTGGGTTCTGAGAAATTCACTGATGTCCAGACAAAAATCTGCCCCAGCTGTTCCTGGTTCTTGAAATCCTTCTATCAGGGAGGACAGAGGAGCTGTGTGCAGAAATGTCCCTAGAACCAGCAATCTGATGATTTCAATTCATCAGGTAGATATAACAGAGAGAAAAGATACCTTCCAGACACAGACCTTTTAGGGGGATCAGATAAAGTGGGAGAGGTAGGGAAAAGATGCAGAAGGAGAGGACAAAACCATCCAGAGAACCTTCCTCTAATGGCTAATGTGACAGTTGACTGGCCTCAGGGTCCTGACTGTGCTCCCTGCTGGGGAGGGACTGGGTTAACCATTTCTTCAGACTGTATCATCTCACACCATTCCCTGAACCAATCCCCCTTGGGAGTGGGTAGGTCTTGAGAGAAAGGGGAATAAGGCTGAGCTGTTAGTCTCCTTGTCTTTGTAGTTTATTTTCGTTTATTTGTTTGTTCTCAGCTTAGTTTACATTAAGTGTTCCTTCCTTTTTTTTCCTTTTTGCTTGTCAGGCTTTCCACCCCAAATGAAATGTTTTTGAAATGTGCCCCAGTTTGTTCTGAACTATAAAAGATTGAGTTAATTAACCTTTCATCAGCTGATTACTTTCAACCTTTTTGTTGGCACATTGGGGAAATGTATTAGTGGTTACTAATTAAAGGTATTGAACATACCTTTATACTTCAAATTCTTAAACTCCTGGAACTAAGTTGATTAAAAAGGAAAGGGGAAAGTTTCTATGGAGTTTACCCTTGAAAATGACTATGAGAGACTATAAATAAAACCAGGAAAATGGAGCTGTCACCTTATTCTGTAACCTATCTTTGTAATTGAGGTTTGGGGCTGGGGATGATTTTGTAAAAATAATAATAGCTGAAATTTACTGGATGTTTATCACATGCAAGAAAGATAATAACAGCTTTACATGGATCATCTTATGTAATTCTCACAATTCTTGGAGAGAGATATGATTCTAATCCCAAATTATAGACAAGAAAATTAAAGCCTAGCAGTCAAGCAAATTGTCCAAGATCACCAAGTTAGTACACACCAGAAGAGGGACTTAATGTGGGTGGTCTGTCTCCAGAGATGATTCATTTAGCCTCAACAATGTTGACTTAATCGATGATACAGCCATTATTTTTGGAGTTGAAAATCACTAAAAAAACTCCACTTGCAGTTCCAAAGTGCATCATGTGCTCTCATAATTCCTTTCTGTATTGGTTGTTTCTTGCTGCATAACAACTTTTCCCAAACATGTATTATCTTAGTCCAAGACTGGCTTAATTGGGTCTGAGTTCCTCCCAAGATTGTAGTCAAGCTGGTGGCCCAGACTGCAAGCATCTGAAGACCTGACTGGGACTAGAACACTTGCTTTCCAGCTCACTCATGTGGTCATTGATAGATGCTGTTGACTGTTGACCAGAGTCCTCAGTTTCTCACCATGTAACCTCTCCATAAGTAGCCTGAGAGTCCTCACGGCATGGAACCTACATTCCCACAAAACATTTGACCCAAGTGGGAGTGAGCCATCATGGAAGCCGAAGCCTTTTATAGCCTCAATCTCAGAAGAGACACACCATCAATTCTGTCCTTTCCTATGGGTCGCAGAGGTTAGTCCTGGTGCAGGAGGAGAGGAGAAGACTGTGTGAATACCAAGAGGCTGGAAATCTCTGGAGGCCATCTTGGAAGTTGGCTCTTATCTTCGACTTTCACACTGATATGTCAGCATAGAATTCCCTATTCCATTCTTTCTGTCTGCCTTCTGCTCATCCTTAAAGACTACTTCAAATTTAATTCTTTGGTAAAGAACTCCCCAGTTCTCATGATTCTAATGATTATTTTGTGGTTTTTTTGTAATGAATATTCTTTTTTTAATTTTTTATTATTATATGCAGTTAGCCAACATATAGTACATCATTAGTTTTTGATATAGTGTTTAATGATTCATTAGTTGTATATAACTCCCAATGCTCATCACAACACATGCCGTCTTTAATACCCATCACCAAGCTACCCCATCCCCACCCCCCCTTCTGTAACCTTGAGCTGATTCTAATGATTATAAATACACTGATCACATTGTACTATGATCACTTGTTTACAAGTTATCTTAGCTCTGGATCTCTCAAAAAGCAGAGACGGAGATTGCATTTAGGAAATTTACTTTGGGAAGTGATCTCAAGCAAGAGACATGGCGATTGGGAAGAATGAAATATGAGAGGAGGGAAAGGCAATCCAAGAGGTCTTTGCTGAGCTGACTGACACTATAGGCAACTGGGCTCCATCCACTGGGGATCGTCTAAGGGACTGTGTCACGTGTAACTAGAATTGTCTGCCTGAAAAAAAGAGAATTGTATTTATTCGCCAGCTCCTGTCTTCCCAGTAATCAAAAGTGGATTCAGAGAGTATTGACAATGGTGCAAAAAGCACAAGATAAGTATACTAGGGATACACTGGTATACAGCAAGTGTCCACAGCAGTGGCTTGAGCAACATGTTGGGATGGGAGGGCGAATATGTCCAACATAAACAAATGGATCCCAGTTAAGGCCAGGGATGGTGGCTTATTTGTCTTTGTATCCCATTTCCATAGAACAGGATCTAGCAGCTGGAAAACCTTGCCATCTCATGCAATCATCCTGAAGACCCTTAATTTATTCAACAAATATGTACTGAGTATATACTATGAGGTAGGCACCATGCAAAGTACTGACAGTCTTGGTATCCTGGTAGAGGGATTTACAACATATTTAATAACTAGTAATAATGCACAGGTACTGACCACTCAAAATGAACACCAGCCCTCTTGAGCAGCAGGGTTATCCCAGAAGTTACTTTGTTAATTCAAACCAAGGAAAAGTTGAAAGAGAAAGGAAAATAGTGATTAAATATGGAAAGAAAAGATATTCGTGGGTGGGGAGGAAGATGTAGGAAATGATGTATATGAAAGCACAGATCAACCATTACAAAATGAGTGGTCTGTCCCCTTGTGCAGCTGAGAACGAATCAGGAAAACAAATAATAAAATGTCCCCAGAATTACCAAGCATCAAGATAGAGAAGGGTAAAGTGTCAAACAGCTTGTTAAAATGTTAAAGCTCAGGGTCATGTTAAAGCTCAGGGTGACATTAAAGATGTAAAACTTTATCCTAAGAATTCACTGCAAGGAAAGCTTTACGCTTCTCTCCAGTTTGGACGCTGAGCTTGGAAAGACTGCTCAGAAATGGCTTTTGGTCCAAAAAATGAATGGAATTTAAACCTCTTACTTCAAAATGAGCAAACTAAATCCTGGACTTCCGTTTCAGATTCAGAAATTGACAAGACACTGTCATTCCCACCAGAACCAAGAATACAAGGAACAGCTCTGAAATCATTCTTTTTTTTTTTTTTAAGCTTTTATTTATTTGACAGAGAGAAACACAGCCAGAGAGGGAACACAAGCAGGGGGAGTGAGAGAGGGAGAAGCAGGCTTCCCGCCGAGCAGGGAGCCCGATGTGGGACTCGATCCCCGGTCTCCGGGATCATGGCCTGAGCCGAAGGCAGTCGCTTAACCAACTGAGCCACCCAGGCGCCCCTAAAATCATTCTTTCAAACCCTTTAGAGAGCTGAGGTCATTAAAAAAAAAAAAAAAAAAAAACAAGAACAACCTATATGAGCTAAAATGTAGAAACAATCTCTTCCTAGGGGAGGAAAGAATCAAGGCTGTTTTCATCCCCAACAGGTGGTAGAGAAAGACTCATCTACAGACAGGGACCTACAATACCAGGAAAACTAGAAGATGATTTATAGACAGAAGAAAAAGTCCACATGGACATTTAGGTCACTTGAAAGAAATGAGGAATACCAAAAAGAGCAAACAACGTGATTAAACATAAAACATTTTTTTCTAAGATTTTATTTATGTATTTGACAGAGAGAAACACAGCCAGAGAGGGAACACAAGCAGGGGGAGTGAGAGAGGGAGAAGCAGGCTTCCCGCCGAGCAGGGAGCCTGATGTGGGACTCCATTCCGGGTCTCCAGGATCATGACCTGAGCCGAAGGCAGTCGCTTAACCAACTGAGCCACCCAGGAGCCCCAACATAAAACATTTTTTAAATTATCATGTTATATTTGTTTTTTTAGTCTATCCTTTAAAACAAAAATAATGAGCATTTTGTTGGGTTTATAGCATACCAGGGTAAAAAAAAAAATGGCAACAAGACCTAGAGGGTGGGATAGGAGTAAATTAAACTAACATTATAAAATCTTACAATGTGTATAAACATTAGGATATCATGTAAAAGACTGATCATTTTGAAATGATCATTTTTATAATCTATGTCAACCACCCAAGAAATGGCATTAAGAGATATAGCTTACAAAGTTGAGAGACAAAATAAAATGGAATACTGAAAAAAATACTTGACTCAGCCAAAAGAAGGCAGGAAGGGAGAAATACAGGGAGAATGGACAGATGGGACAAATAGAAAATAAAAATAAATAACAAGTAGTAAACATAAACCCACTATGACAAGAATTAAATTAAGTTTAAATAGTAAAAAAAAAAATTGAAAGACAGTGTCTAGCATGACAAAAAAGGAAGATCCAACTCTTTATTGTCTAAAAGGACTCCTTTAAATATAAAGACACAAATGGGTTGCAAGTAAAAGGAACGAGAAGGATTTAACATACAAATAATAAGCAAACAAAATCTAGACTGACTATATTAATATCAGACAAAGTAAACTTCAAGACAATATTATAAGGGATAAAGAAGGACATGTCACGATGATTAAGAAATCTATCTCAAAGATGTAAACAATCCTAAGTAAGTAATATTTTGAATCATAGAACTTCAAAACACATGGAGCAAAATCTAATATAACTGAGGGAAGAAATAGACAAATCTATAATAATAGAGTTTGCAATGTTCAGCTCTCATTGATTGACAGAATGACCTATAAGAAATTATTTGCAATGCATATACCTGATAAAGGACTTATATCCAGAGCATATAAAGCACTCTTACAGCTCAATTATAAGACAAAAAATTCCATTTTAAAATGGGCAAAAGACTTAGACACATAAAAGAAGATATAGTAATGGCCAAATAAGCACATGAAAAGATACTCATTGCCATTCCTCACAAGGAAATGAAAATTAAAACCACGGTGAGATACCACTACATGTCTACCAGAAAGGCTAAAATTAACAGGACTGGAAACACCAAACATATAAAGTCACTGGAACTATAATACATTGTTAATCAAAGATAATATGGTTTAACCAGTTTGGAAAATAATTTGCCCTATCACCTAGTAACTCCATTTCCAGGTATGGACCAAGAAGAAATAAAAACAAATGTCCACCTAAAGCATCTTTACTTACAATATCCAAACTCTGGAAACAACTCAATTGTCTATCACCAGGTAATACATAAATACATTATTGTACATTGTGATATATTCATACAAGAAATACTAGTTGGAGGGTGCATTCCTGGGTGGCTCAGTGACTGAGTGACTGACCGAATGGCTCTTGATTTCGGCTCAGGTCAAGATCTCGGGATTAGACTCTGTGATTTGTGAGAGGTCTGCTTGAAATGTTCTCTGTCTCTCTCCCTCTGCCATCTACAATGCTTGTGCCCTTGTTCACTCTTTCTCTAAAATCAATCAATCAATCAATCAATCTTGAAAACAAAAGAAATACTAGTCGGTAATTACCAAAAAAACCTACTTATGCACACAACATGAATGAATCTTTAAAATCGTTGATCTAAAGAAGCCAGACACAAAGAGTGTATACTGTATGAAACCCCGGAGCAGGCAAAGCTAAACTATAGTAACAGAAGTCGGCAAGTGGTTGCTTATTGACTGGGGGAGGTAGAAGAGCTAGAGAGGAACGTGAAGGAATATGCTGAAGTAATGCAAAAAGTTCAATAGTGTGTTTAGGGCAGCAGTTACATGAATATGTAACATTGTCAAAGTTCATGAAGTGCCCCCAGAAAGGCTCATTCAATGCAATAAGAATTTTTTTTAAAGATTGTATGTATTTATTTGACAGAGAGAAACACAGCGAGAGAGAGAACACAAGCAGAGGGAGTGAGAAAGGGAGAGGCAGATTCCCCGCTGAGCAGGGAGCTGGATGTGGGGCTTGATCCCTGGACTCCAGGATCATGACCTGAGCTGAAGGCAAACGCTTAACGACTGAGCCACCCAGGCGCCCCGAATGCAGTAAGAATATAAAATGTATTCACTTTAGTGTATGCAAATCGTACCTCAGATGAAAAAAAACACCTAAATCCAAATAAATATAAGAAGCTTGAGAGTCTTTATATTAATCAGATAGTGCTGGCAATAATGCCTACTAGAAACAACCCCCAAGCTCAGGGGTTTGAGAAAGCAAGCACTTGCTTCTCACTCACAAGTAACAGGTTGACCAGTAGTCCTGTGGGACTTGTCTCTTCTGGAGGTTCTCACAGTCACCAGGGCAAGCTTTTCTCAAGCTGCCCTTAGAATCTCAGCTTTTAACCTACATCCTGTCGCCACCTTCTACTGGCCAAAACAAGTGACCTGAACCCAGAGCTAAAGAGGAGGGAAGAATAGTTCCCTGCCTGTGAATCATGACAAGGGTGGAGAAGGAAGGAAAAACTAGTACAAAGTCAGTGTCCCCCAGTAGTGTAAGAAATAGGACAAAAACCAGGTCTACTGACAACTAGTGCAATATCTCTGAATCACACCATGCTGTCTCTGTGTAGTCTAGAGGCCAACAAGCACAACTCCAGCTGTGTCCAGAGGAAATTCCAGACCATTGTCACACTCTTGACAGAGAAGAAGAACACAGTGCTCCGTGCAGATCGCAGAGAAAGCCTTACTCTGGGACACATAGTCAGATGGCTACCTCCCTCGAGGGAGGCATCAAATTCTCTGTGCTGAGAGCAGAAACATCTGTTAATAGAAAGAAATGCAATACAGCCCTCTAATGGATCCTGAGTGTCATAGGCCTGCTTTTGTTTCCCTGGGAATGTCTGAAATAGATCATAATACAGAGAGACGCTGTGTCTCTACTTGGGTCATAATACAGAGAGACGCTGTGTCTCTACTTGGGTCGCTGAGTTGGAGTATGTGTGTCGGCAGGCAGGTGGGCTTCTGCCAGGGCAGGAGACAACAGGTGTATGGATTATCACTGGGTTGCTTCTTGATTTGGAGTAGCCGTGCTTCAGCTCTCTGGGGAGCAGTATTCCCTAACTTGAGCTCACCCCAGCATAAAGGCCCCCGGAGGAGATTCGACATAACTCTGTTCTAAGAAAAAGGAAGAAACTAGACCAATTGTCACCCACCTATATCTGGTAAAGACCAGGTCAGAAGAGACGCAGTGACCACATGAGCTTTCATAAACCACCCAAAAAGAAATTTTAGCTTCTATGGTCCTTCCAGGCACGATAAACCCTTTTCTCCGTGACCGACCATGGACACAGGAAGCACGGCAAGAGCCTGCAGATTTCTGTCCCTTTCTACAAAATTATGGTCTGACCTGGGCCAGTGATCTGAGCTTCCCCAAATCTGCCTGACTCCAGGCATTTGTCTACTACTCCGGTCAACTGAAGAAGTTATTCAATTTCATTCACTCATCCAACCAACAATGATTGCTCACCTGCTATGTGTCAGGATCTCTGCTAAAGCCCCAGGGATAAAGCTGTGAATGAGGAAAACACAGTCCCTTCCATTACAGAGCTTATAAACCAGTAGACAAGATGGATGTTGACAAAGCAGGTTAAGTGTAGTGGGAGTTGGAGAGCAGAATCGCACGGGGCTCCGCAGAGCCTGCCGAGTGACAGTAAGGACTCCCAGTGTGTCCTAAGGGCAGAGGAGCCTTCAAAAGGTGCCGTGCTGCACAACCACGGGCTTTGGCTGCTGTGCTTTCCCTGAAATCTGCCATGGAACCCGCTCATGCTTCCAAAGCTACATCCGTCTGTGAGCTCTATCCTGCCTTGTGAGGTTTCAAGCTAAAGAACATTCAAATGCGCTTACATTTTCCCAAATGCACTTTAATTTTCCCAAATGCAGTATCTCTGACACATCCCCACTGAGATCTGAAATAGTTTTGGGGGGATGCCCCCGGGGCCTGCAGGGACCTAGATCCCAGAGACCATACAACAGGCTGCTCAATAGGCTTGCGCCTGCCCCATCCCAAGGCCTGAGGGGAAAAATCCTTGCACTGTGGTAAGTGCCTCCTCTACCAGGCCAAGCGAATGGCTGAGCATCACCAAGCCCTTTGTAAAAATAAGCAGGAAAGGCCCAGTGGGAACTTTTATTTGACATAGTCTCTGCACCCAGCCCCCTGTATAGGGTTAGAAGAATGACTTAAATCCTCACCTCCTTTTCACTATGCCCTTAGTCAAATGAATAGAACAAATCTCAAACTCTAAGGTCTAGCTGACATTCATGAAGGCCTAAAAATAAGGAAAATAGAACTAAAATGTAATCTCCACTGAAAATGTAACTGGAAAAATATCTTCTAGCTTCAGTCACACATCCCTCAAAAGGCTTAGAGGCAGGACCACAAAAATGGTCAGCAACAGTGGTTAATTTGGTTAATTTTGTGAGGAAGGGGGTTGAGTTTTTTCCCCCTTACTTAAGTGTTTTATTTAAAGGAAACTATCATTAGCTAAAATCTGGCATTTGGACAGCACAGTGTTCTATTTGTAAACAAGCACACAGCTTGGGCATATTTCACTGAGCTCCTTCACTAGGAAGAGAATCGCCCTGATGGGCTTGGAGAGTGTTACATGGTGCCGTGTGCAGAGGGAAAGAAGGCTGGGAGGTGGGGGGCTGGAGCCTCTGAGGGGCTTAGGAGCTTGACATCAGAACCAATAGAATTGATTAAGGAAGATTTTGTTTCTTTTGACTGTGTGGGGACTCTAGCCAGAGATGGCATTTGGGGAAATGATTTTTATAATTTGATCCCAGAGTAAACCAGGGCAGTAGCTGAGCCCCGCAGCTGAAACTCAGCTGCTCAGGAAATACCAGGCCTCTGGAGGGGGAGTCTTTCAGATCTCCAAGAAAGTGTCAGCATTTTCCTCCAAGCAGGCTCTGATACTGCCTTGGGCTGATTTGCAGGAAAGTGCAGGACAGGTCAGGGGGCTGGAGCTCTTGGCTCGCTGGCTGTTCGCTGTTCGCACTCTCACTGCTCAGCATACCAGCAGTATGGGAGAAGCATGGAGGAGATTGAATATGTCTGCCAAGGGTTGACCCAAAATAAATGACAGTGCCCCTCACTTTTGCTTAAAGATCCAGACCAGGCTCACCTTGTAGTTTGTGCGCAGAGCTCACTCTGATGTTAGAGGAGGTGAATGCAAATACGAATGTGCACACACATACACACACGCACGCACCGGTCTCCATCACAATTGGCATCCTCCTCCCTTCCTTCTTTCAGCAAATATCTGGGAAACTCCTGCTGTGGACTGGGCACTTGGTTCTGCAGGTCACATTGTGTGTTTAGAGGGTGGCCCACGTGGGTGCAAAGGATCCGTCAGCAGAAAGTGACTTGGAAAAAGAGAAGAGGAGATTGTGATTGGAACCACCCTCAGTCATGTGGGAATCAATATGAGAATCCTCCCGGATCTTTACTGGGTCTCATCGTTCCATAGGTCTGGAAGCAAGGACACAGAACCTAACATTTTCCCTCCTCTTAAACCAAGTAGAAATGGCAGGGAGGACAACTTATTCTATAAAACAAGAAAAAAGGACTTTTCTGTCAAAGATATTTGTCCTTAAACTGGTCAGTATCCATGTCCTGTTCCCAACAGTCCCCTCCTGCCCTCAATAAAGGCTGGCAGTCTGGGGTCCTACCCTGCAATGGTGCCTCAAAGTTGTTTGCATCCTGATACCTGGAACCTGGAACTATGTGACCTTACTCAGATAGATAGGACTTTGCAAATGTGATTAAAAACCTTGGGTGGGACTATTCTCTTGCATTGTCCTGTTGTACCAACGTAATCAGAGGGGTCTTTGGTAAGAGGGAAACAAGAGGGTCAGAGGAGGAGGAGGAGGGGTAGCCCACGTGATGACAGAAAGAGAGGGACGTGGAGTCAGAGGTTGGCATGCTATTCTGCTGGCTTTGAGGATGGAGGAAGGGGCCATGAGCCAAGGAATGTAGGCAACCTCTGGAAGTTGGAAAAGACAAGAAAATGGATTGTCCCCTAAAGAGTCCAAAAGGGAAGTAGCCCTTAATCACCTCAATTTTAGACCTTTGACCTTCAGTATATTAATTTCTGTCCTTGGCCACTAAGTTAGTGTTTATCAGGAAATTAATAGGAAAATAGAAATTGCCAGGAAATTAATACAATGCGTTAGTGCAAGATTGCTTGGCTTTCAGCTGTCAAGACCACTCAACTCCTATCTGGGGCATTGTAGCAGTGGCTGAGATTGGACTCCCCCCACCTCCAAGAAGTCAATGAGGAGAGCTGGGAGACATAAATCCCAGGTCCCTTGCCCTTGGGACAGATACTCAGAAGTGTAGGTTCCATATAAGTTCCTCAGTTTTCCCTAGGAGATTAAGCACCCAGTGCCCAGGGTGGAGACTGTCTCAGTTAGGCTTCTAGCTGCCTTTCCTTCCCTGTCTCACTTTCCCACTGCCTGATAGGTACCTCCTATAGGATTACCTCCCAAGTATAAGATCAGAGTCCTGCTTCCCTGAACTAGAATCACTCACTTAAATCAAGTGACTCAAGATAAACCTATTAAACAGTTGTAGGGTTGCCTGGGTGGCTCAGTTGGTTAAGCGACTGCCTTTGGCTCAGGTCATGATCCCGGAGTCCCTGGATCGAGTCCCGCTTTGGGCTCCCTTCTCAGTGGGAAACCTGCTTCTCCCTCTCTCACTCCCCCTGCTTGTGTTCTCTCTCTTTCTGTGTTTCTATCTGTCAAATAAATAAATAAAATCTTTAAACAGTTGTAGCCTAAAGCAGGAACTTATAAACCGAGAGATGAGGGACTGCTCCTGTCAACATTTCAGTCTCTACCTGTTCTAGGTCCCACGAGCCTCTGTAAGCCTTCCAAAGAACAGCTTCCTCTTAAATTAGACAAAGTTGGTTCCTACATCTTTAACAGATGGAGAATTTGAGGAAGAAGGACGGAAGGAAGTGTACTCTTCGAAAACAGGAAGGAAAAATAGGGTGAAAAAAAACCAGACTTGACATCTGGGAGCCTTAAACATGGGTTTTCAGTGTTTTTCAAATAGAAGCCTCCAGGGTATCCATTTTGCTCTTTCTCAGCCAATGTCAGCCCCTCCCTCAGTAAAGGCAATATCTATAGATACAGACACACGACTATGCTGTGAGAGTTGACTCACAGTTGGAATCTGACCATTTTGAACTTGGGAGAATTCATTAATAAGCAGAAAAGCAGGTTCCCAGAAGACCCACCCTCTCTGCTATGCAATGCTTGGAGGTGATAGAGATTCATCTTCTGTTATTCTGGGTAGATGTGTGCTGGGCTGAGCCAGGGATATGTAGAACTTGATCCTTGATATCATAAAAGAGCAAGGGAGAGAAGTACAGCCATTATCTCCAAGAAGTTTGTAGCAATCTTGTTCATTGCTAATGGAAAACAACAGAATGTGTTGTAATAGTGATAATGACACTTAAATTCTAGAGAACTGGTGTCTCGTTCTAACTCCACCACTATTTACATAACTGTAGGCAGGAAACATCACCTCCCTACATCTCCCTTACCCTCAATTATCAAACAAGAGGATTGGACAATGTGATCATTCCCTGGCCTTGTGGCTAAAGAAGAGCATGATTCTTAGATGATCTGGTGCCGGCCAACTTATCATAACCAACGATTATGGCAATGAAGTTGAGTAAAACATACTCCCACCTGGCCTGCATGGATGTCTCCCCATCATACTCAGCATCCAACAACCTCGGAGTTTAAACACGGAAATCCAAATTCTTTTCTTCAACATGAATAGAGGCCAGAGGAATTGGGATATGGCTCTAAGCTTGAGTTCACTTCCAAATAACTGGTAGACTAGTGCTGTAGGTGAACGTGTTGGCTTTAAAAGGAGAAAAAGTGAAAAGAACATCTTATTCTTATTAGGCATAAAATGAAAATATCTCTGCTCCCTCCAGAATGCAAGGGCATTTAGTTTCTTAAAGCTGCTTTAAAAGAAATATGTTCATTTTGGGGATAGTTAAGCTTATGGTTTTCCATAAAACTGCCTCATATTAAGACTCTAGCTAAAACCTCTAATCTGCTGATCCAATTCATTTAGCAAATGTTTTGAGCACTTGCTTTACACCAGACATAGTCAAGTAACGGAAGTACAAAGCCATATGACTCATACTCCCTTTAATTTTGAAAACTCATTTTTAGGGGCGCCTGAGTGGCTCAGTTGTTAAGTGTCTGCCTTTGGCTCAGGTCATGATCCCGGAGTCCTCGGATCGGACCCCACATTGGGCTCCCTGCTCAGCGGGAAGCCTGCTTCTCCCTCTCACTCCCCCTGCTTGTGTTCCCTCTCTAGCTGTGTTTCTGTTGAATAAATAAAATCTTAAAGAAAAAAAAAGAAAACTCACTTTTATTGATTTAGTATACAACCATATTCTGGGCGCCGATTATGTACTAGAAATAGAACTAGACACCAGAGAAACAAAAGTGAAACAAATAGTCTCAACCTTCAGGCTGCTCCCAGGTAGGTGATAGAGAAAGTCAACAAAAATGGGTTATTCTGATACTGTACAGAGGTATGTGTGTATACACATATATTCATGGAGCTGGAAGTAGGGAGAGGTTGATGGCTATACAGAGGGGTCAGAAAAGCCCCTCAAAGGTGCTGACTTTTCCACAAAGGTATAAAGGAACCAGACAGAGCAGGAGTTGATTGCAGTAAGGTTGATGAGGAGAATCCTAGGTAAGAATACAGATGTGTCAAGAGGAAATCTGTTTCCTTGTCAAGTGTTTCAAAGACCAGACTTGTCAAAAATGATAAGAAAGGTAGACGTTGTCTGCTTAAAATGTGTTTCCTTCCATCCTCCAATGGATATAAAAATCATTCAGCCAGACCCAAGTGGATGAAAAACTCAATTTACAAACATGAAATGTTGGTGTGGTCAGCTGTGTTCTACCACCAGGAAGGAGGGGGCCAGATTTATACTCTGGGACTTCGGCATCTCCTGTGTCTGGGTTTAAACTCAGCTCAGTTCCCTCCTAGATCCAGAACCTTGGGCAAGCTGCTGTAAGATGAGATCAGTTAGGGAATACTCCTAAAATTGTTGAATCAGAAAATGACTATAGGGTGCCTGGGTGGCTCAGTGGATTAAAACCTCTGCCTTCAACTCAGGTCACAATCTCAGAGTCTTGGGATTGAGGCCCGCATCAGGCTCTCTGCTCTGCAGGGAGCCTGCTTCCTCCTCTCTCTCTGCCTGCCTCTCTGCTTACTTGTGATCTCTCTCTCTCTCTCTGTCAAATAAATAAATAAAATCTTTAAAAAGAAAAGAAAATGACTACAGAATCGTCTACTAAATGATCAATAAAAGTACAGTTGCTAGAAAAAACTTCTTTGCTTTCTTATAATGAGTAACTTTTTGATCCCAATGACAAATGTTTGTAGTTATTAAGTGTGTCAAGTGATAATTTCACAGGCTTATTCTTTATATCAACTTGTTGAATATGGACTCAGTCTCATTCACTTGAAATAATATAAACATCTGTTTATAAAACAAATTGTAGTCTAATTCCTGAGTAATTTCAATTTTATTTTGTTTAACGTGTTCCAAATGAGGAACATTGCTGTCAATTTTTTCCTTTCCAAGTGGTACTACTTGCAAACATTCTTGCATACAAATCCAATTTTTTTATTATCAAGTCCTACCACAATTCAAAAAGTGATTCTATATGACTTTGTGTAGGAGAATGAAGGAAAGAGAGGGAAGAAAAGAAGAAAATAATTCTTCAAAGGTCCAGTATAAATCTCTGGTACTTAATGGGACCTCCCTGCTCCTTCTCTACATTTAGAGAAAGAAACGTCCACCTTCACAGCCTGAAATAAGGATAAAAGCCATTTAAAGACTGTCTGGAAAGTAACTAAAATAATAATCATTATTATTATTAATTATGAAAATATTATTATTAATAATAATTATTATTATCCCAAGGCTCAAATGGCAACGTGCCTCTCCAAGCAGACCAGTGGGGCTGGGGCGGCCCCTTCTGGGGATGGAGGTAACTCCACTCACTCCAGAAAGTCCAGTGCAGTCGAAAAGGCACAGGGATAATTGAATGCCCTTCCCAGGCTTAATTGCCCTGTTGGGTTCTTTCTCAAGCCACCAAGGAGAGCTCTGAAGACCAATTTGCAGGCTGCTGCTTAGGGTCAGATGTGGGACTTTTCTGCCAGGAGCAATACTCAGAAATAATTTGGATCCCAACTTAGTTCTGATCCTCTCCTGTCTCTCCGTCTATCACGATGTCTGCCCTGCACAGAGGGGCTTGAGTAGAAGCCTGCTAATGAGCCCAGTGCCATTTTGGGGTTATGCTCTCCCCAGCATGCCGACAGCCAGTGGTTTTCTGAGGCTCTGAGGAGGGGTGGGGCCTCAGCACCACTGAAAGGAGGCAAGCGAAAAGGCCATTTGTTATGTGCAGGGAACGCCCAGAGAGCCCCGGAGTCCCCACATGTGGGAGAGGAATGAGATGAGCCCCGCAATCAGCAGCCAGGGGAGCCGGGCCGACACTAGAGGGTTACACGCAGTGCATGCAAGCATGGTGTGGACCAAGCATTTCCAGCACTTGAGAATGACCAAACCCCCAGGCAGGCCCAGGTACAGAGGACAAACACCTACACACAGAGAGGGGGGGACATTCTCCTCCCTGGACGCTGAAGTTTGTGTCAGCCCTAGGGCAAGGCAGGCTAAGGGAGCTATAAACAAACCAATGGGGCATGTCTCTGGTCTTCTTAAAGCTCATTTCCCCCTTTTAAAAGAGAGCAGAAGACATTTTGCTAAGTGGAAGAGGAGTGGGAGGCAAACAAAGAACCGGAGAACCAGTATAAGAATCTCAGCCACAGGAAAAAGTGCCTTTTACAAATTGAATTAGAAATTTCCAGAAATGTAGGAAATCCAGGAAGATCTACACAGCTCATGACACTTCGCAGAAATGAGAGGGCAAGCTGGGGTGTGTTACACGATGTTAATCCTCCCTAATACACTACAAAATTCCCCACCCAGTTGTGTGTGTGTGTGTGTGTGTGTGTGAAAAACAACCATTTTAGGATTTGCTTTCATGGACAAAATCACTTAGAGGTTTCCCAAAATGGAAGACTTGTCCAAGCAATATATATTTGATTTGGGCACATTTTTGAATGGACAAATGAACATGGATTGGTTGGATGTTGAGAATTTATACTTTGAGAAAAGAAAAGAAAAAAAAAAAACGAACTGAAATCCAGGTGTAAAAAGGTCAGAAGGTGCAACCTAATGTACTCCTTTCTTCAAATGAAGGTGTGTACAGAGTCCCAAATACCAAACGGATTGGAGCAGAGGGGTCCTGGGGAAGCAGGTAAGGGCTCGTGAACCTGTAAGCATGCCCCCAACTCTCCCATGGCCATCACCCCAGGAGCCCCTCATGCACCTCCTGAGTATGCCACAGAACATAGATTATCACTACACAAATACCCAAAGGTATACTTTGCCGAGGGGGAAAATATGAAAAAGTTTGTTTTACACTCCTGTCCTCAAACCTGTTTTTGTAAAAATAACAATATATCTTTCCCAAGATAAAAATTATCAGTGGCTATTGGGAATAAAAGAGTTTAAATTTTAAGGGCACCTCAGTGGTGCAGTCATTTGGGCATCCAGCTCCTGGTTTTGGCTCAGGGATGTGAGATCCAGCCCTGCATCAGGGTTCCATGCTCAGTGTGGAGTTTGCTGAAGACTCTCTCTCCCTCTGCCCTACCTAGCCCCGTGCTCATGCTCTCTCTCCCTCAAATAAATAAATCTTTGAAAAAAAGAGTCTTTAAATTTTAAAAGTATATGTGAGTTTTAAAGGATATCAGGCTCAGCTAATATTCTCAAAAACTAACATCATGAAAGCATAAGTTATGGTAACATGTAGATTTTATAATGACCTCTCAGGATGTGGTCATCATTCTTCCTATTGCAGACACCACCCTGTGTTTCACCTTTATCCATGAGGTAAGCGGGTTGTTGGACAAATCTATAGCCATTGAAGCTTGAAAGCGGAAAGAAACTTAAAGCTGCAATTTTACTTCTTGGTACTAGTGGATGTGATCGTGAGAGAGATTGGGGGAAGAGTCAAAGGAGAGGCACTAATTAGAGTTACCAGAAAAGATAGATCAAACCAAACCCACAGAATAACTAACTGGGACCCCTTCTGACTCCGTGCCCTGAAAGGTAGTGACTTTCTGAGACTTACTTCTTCTTGAATCCCCAGGAATCAGTGCAATGTGATTGCATTTCTTGCAAGATCAGCAGTCCTAACTCGTTTCCTTTGGAACCAAACTAAAATAACCCTGACACAAAAAAGCTGGCTTTATCTCTGCAAGGAGTGCTACTCTGTGGCAATCACTTTGTTTATATTTTTGAATCTTATAAATTACATAAATTCTTAACACTTCATTCACTTACCTGTAAAGGAAAGAAATGTCAATATCTAGTTACATATAAGTAGTTAATCAACTTGGAGAACAATGGAGCCTATAGATCAATTACTGTGTGTAAACTTAAGAGAAAGAGATTACGTAATGGGCAGGAAGAGAACCAGAGTTGGAGTCCTGGGGACGTGGTTCAAATTTCAGCTCTGTCGCTCGCTCAGCATCCCACCATGGATCTGAGCAAGACACCTTAACTGCTCTTAACCTCAGTGTGCTCATTTGCCAAATTCAAGGCTGGAAGAATATCTATCTCACGCGTTTATGAAGGGTTTGTGAAGAATAAATTTGAAATATATGAAAGCTCTCTTGCATAGAGCCTAGAATATATCAAAACTCAGCCAATGTACCTAGCATGACTAATAAAAAGAATTAACTTTTTTTTTCCTGTAACCAGCCCTTGGAAGCAATGATAACTAAGAGTAAAAAAGGGACAAGACCAGGAAAGACCAATTAAAACAGGGCAGCAGGAAAAGATCCTTTAAAGAAGACCCCTCTGCTTCGTTCATGATAGCCTCAGAGTACACCCCTCTGTGATTCCAAGGCCATGGTGAATGTATGCCGTATGTGTGACTACCTAGCATGCTTGGGACAGCCTTTCTGTGTTTCCCACATTACAAGTCTGCCTTTCTCAGGTAGAATCCAGAATTTACTTATTTACATTCATATTTCCATATTTCTTTGTAACTAAAACACAGACATGTGACTTCAACTCCATCTAGCCCATATTCCCACCTTGGATTTGGAAGAGAAACTAGTTGCCATGTGGAATCCAGTTTCTGGTGAGGGTGACTAAGAGTAGTGGAGAGAATTCCTATTTCCCATGAAGCACTGGCTAGAATCATGGAAAGAGCACCTGCTCCTGAACACCTGTGGAACTGGTACCTGATGATGGCAGCAAGGGTTCTTTCCTGGAGTCCCCAGTGGAACCATTGAGACTTCATTCCTGTTGTTGAGGCTGCATACCTAATACTCTTGCCCTATATAATGCTGTGGACTTTCTAGGATATAAGAATGAGTTTATTTTACTACCTAACTAGTAGAGTGTCTTCTGTTACTTGCAACCAAGAATGCCAATTGCCTACCTCAAGACCACCACTGCATCGGGGCACCTGGGCACCTCAACCGGTGAAGCATCTGCCTTTGGCTCAGGTCATGATCTCGGGGTCCTGGGATTGAACCCCACGGTCTTAAAAAACGGTCGACTTCAGGATGTGGCATTTGACAATCAAGTACCCCCTACCTGTTGATCCCAGTCCTGACACATGCATTAAGTGCCACTGTCATAAACTGGAAGGCATTAGCAACCATCTGCAGCCTCTATTCTAAGTCACCAAAAAAAGATATAAATAGCATATGGGTGGGAAAGAATTTCTAATTCTCTGTAAGCACAACAGAATATAATAATTGACTTCTATCCATTAATTATTGTTGTTTAAAAACAACCAGTCACTCATTTATTCATTATTTGTAATGAATAATTCGTAATGAATACATTATTTGTATTCAACAAATATGTATCTGTTGGGACAACAGGGACAACCATATACCTAATATGTATCTGTTGGGACAACAGGGACAGCCATATACTTAATGTTATGCTAGGTGTCAAAAATAATTAATGGTTACTAATATATCACTTGTCAATGGTATAATTACGTTCAACTCTTTGGGTGTTTTCACATTCTCTGCTTAACAGACTTGCACATGGTTATCAACTGAAGTCTTCCAGGCTCTACGATCTCAAGAAGATTGACTCCATCTCTCTTTGCATGCTCTAGAAAGTTCCCACCACCACCAAAAAAATTGTAAATATCTGAGGGAATGTTTTTCCCATTCCTTCTGGTTATTATTTCCAATGTCTCATGAATTACACACCTTGCATTATGCATTTTGTGACTTTTTTCTGAAACTCATTTCCCCAACTCTACGAGCAAGGAATCCCATTTACAGAACCTTTTATGTGCAGAGCAGATTTGGAGAGACAGGACTGTTTATATCACAGCGGTGTAAACAAGCACAAAAAATATCAGTTCCATCTGAGCTGGGGAGTCCCTCTGTTCCCTTTCAATGTGCTCAATCATCATATCACCTCTATTACTACTTCCCTTCTTTTTGTCTCTCTGTCCTCTGATTGTGTATTCCTATATAATAAACTAGTTAATAAATTGAGCTTTGGAGCCAGCCTCTGAAGTGTGGCTCCCAACTCTATCTTGCCCTATAATCCACATGACCTTGGGTAAGTTACTTGACCTCTGAAGGCCACAGTTTGCTTATCTATAAAATGGGATCACTGCCATTTACAGTGCTGTTGTAAGAGTAAGTGAGTTAATACATACATGTAGTCCCAGCACATAATGAATGCGTATACATTAGGATTTTTACTGTTGTCAATGTGGAGACCCTCAGTCACCCATTTGTGCCATTACCTGTACTAATCTGTGTCTCTGGCCTCAGAAACAGTTGCAACTGGTTTTTCTTCCCTAAAAGCAATTCTGTTTCCATTTGCTAAAATATTTATTATTGGCCTAAGTGTAAAGGCTCACTTAGCAGAATGCCACAGAATGTACACATTTAGTTTTGTTTTGTTTTTTTATTGTTAACTAAAATTTTTTTGCCCAGTGTTCCAAGATTCATTCCCCATTCCCCACACCCAGTGCTCCACGCATTAGGTGCCCCCAGTACCCACCACCAGGCTCTCCCATCCCTCCACCCCCCCGCCCTCCAAGTCCCTCAGTTTGTTTCTGTGTCCAAAGTCTCTGTTGGTTTCATTTCCCTCCCTAGATTACCCTAGTTCCCATTTACTTTCCTTCTCCCACTGCCCTCCAGGTTACCCCTCATGCACCGCAAGTAAATGAAACCATGTGATACTTGACTTTCTCTTCTTGGTTTATTTCACTCAGCATAATCTCTTCCAGTCTGGTCCATGTTGCTACAAAAGTTGGATATTCATCCTTTCTGATGGAGGCGTAGTATTCCATTGTATATATGTACCACATCTTCTTTATCCATTCATCTGTTGATGGGCACCTTGGCTCTTTCCACACTTTGGTGATTGTGGTCATTGCTGTGATGAACACTGGGGTACATATGGCTCTTCTTTTCACTACATCCCTATCTTTGGGGTAAATGCCCAGTAGTGCAATTGCAGGGTCATAGGGTAGCTCTATCTTTAATTTTTTAAAGAATCTCCACACTGTTTTCCAAAGTGGCTGCACCAGTTTACATTCCCACCAACAGTGTAAGAGGGTTCCCCTTTCTCCACAGCCTCTCCAATACTTGTTGTTTTCTGTCTTGTTAATTTTGGCCATTCTGACTGGTGGTATCTTAGAGTGGTTTTGATTTGAATTTCCCTGATAGCTAGTGATGCTGAACATTTTTTCATGTGTCTGCTAGCTATTTGTATATCTTCTACAGAGAAGTGCCTCTTCATGTCTCTTGCCCATTTTTTGATGTGTTCATCTTCTTTTTGGGTGCTGAGTTTGAGTAGTTCTTTATAGATCTTGGATACCAGCCCTTTGTCTGTAGTGTCATTTGCAAATATCTTCTCCCATTCTATGGGTTGCCTCTTTGTTTTGTTGATTGTTTCCTTTGCTGTACAGAAGCTTTTTATTTTGATGAAGTCCCAAAAGTTCATTTTTGCTTTTGTCTCCTTTGCCTTTGGAGACGTGTCTTGAAAGAAGTTGCTGTGGCCAATGTCAAAGAGGTTACTGCCTATGTTCTCTTCCAGGATTTTGATGGATTCCTGCCTCACATTGAGGTCTTTCATCCATTTCGAGTTTGCCTTTGTGTGTTATGTAAGAGAATGGTCTAGTTTCATTCTTCTATATGTAGCTGTCCAATCTTCCCAGCACCATTTATTGAAGAGACTGTCTTTTTTCCACTGGATATTTTTTCCTTCTTTGTCAAAGATGATTTGACCATAGATTTGTGGGTCCATATGTGGGCTCTCCACTCTGTTCCATTGGTCTATTTCTCTGTTTTTATGCCAGTACCATGCTGTCTTGGTAATCACAGCTTTGTAATAAAGCCTGAAGTCAGGTAATGTGATGCCCCCAGCTTTGCTTTTCTTATTCAGCAATTCCTTAGCGATTCGGGGTCTTTTTTGGTTCCATATAAATTTTAGAATTGTTTGTTCTAATGTTTTGAAGAATGTTGGTGGAATTTTGATCGGAATGGCATTGAAAGTGTAGATTGCTCTGGGCAGTATAGACATTTTGACAATGTTTATTCTTCCGATCCATGAGCATGGAATGCTCTTCCATCTTTTTGTGTCTTCTTCAATTTCTTTCATGAGTGTTCTGCAGTTCCTCGAGTATAGATCCTTGACTTCTTTGGTTA
>PITA01015841.1:0-48434 GCA_004023965.1 Spilogale gracilis
AATACTGGAGAAAATCCTCCAACCATTGTGCAATCACATAATTGGCAGAAGCGAAGGATGAGAAGAATCTATGCCTTTCGTGCTACTGAGACTCTTGCACTATTTTCAAATGCCTACCTCCAGACTTTGTTTTTGAGTTAAATAACGAATGCCTCACTCTTGTTTAAGCAGATTTTAATAGGATATTTTACTCCATACAGCCAAAAGCAATACTAATTCAATAATGCTGTGAACTGTGTACATAGTACGTGAAAAATAGCACATGTTTAAAAACTTTAGTTATTACTCCTGTAAATAAAATATTAGGTACAATATAAAGGTGAGTATGTAAAAATCACCATTGGTTCTCACTAGGTCCTCATAAGCTTTCCTCTTTTTGAAATTTCAAATTATTTTGTCCTTTTTTTAAAAAATGATAATCACATATGCTTTAAATTGAATTATTTGTGTACATGAGTTATATTGTCTACTGGATTGTAATCCCTTTCGTACCATTAATAGCCTTATATTCAGTAGATACTCAAAAGCTATTTGTGTTGAATGAATAAATAATTAAGTCAATGTATTTAAATTATATAAGTATGAAGAAAAACAGGCATCTTAATTTCCAAAGAGAACTATACCTTTGAGGTGTGTGTATGTAATTTTTTTTTAATTTTTTTTTTTAAGATTTTTATTTATTTGACAGAGAGAAACACAACCAGAGGGGGAACACAAGCAGGGGGAGTGAGAGAGGGAGAAGCAGGCTTCCTGCCAAGCAGGGAGCCCGATATGGGACTCGATCCTGGGTCTCCAGGATCATGACCTGAGCCGAAGGCAGTCGCTTAACCAACTGAGCCACCCAGGTGCCCTGTGTGTATGTAATTTAACAAAATAACACAATAATTACTAAACTTCTTGGTGGTTTATTTCTGTTTTTACTTTTGGACCTCATCATTGAATATAGTCTTAGTCGGGACTTCAAGATGGAAGTTACATAAGAAAATTTAAAGCCATTTGTGTGTCTCAACTAGGATTCCTCTCAGGAAATAAAGGGTAGGCCAGCCTAGTTCCCTGAAGTTTCACTGGAGGTGGAAACCAGGTTCCTGCCAAGGTGTTGCCCTAAACTTTTATTGAGCTCAATTTAAGTTCATTTCTTTTTTTCTTCTCTCTCTCTCTTTTTTTTTTTTTTTAGTTTATTTATCTGAAAGAGAGAGAGAAAGAGAGAGAGAGAGAGAGCGCCCACGTGCTCCTGAGCACAAGCAAGGGGAGGAGTAGAGGGAGAGGGAGAAGCAGTCTCCCTGATGAGCAGGGAGCTCTATACAATGCAGGCTTCATTCCAAGACACTGAGACTACTACCTGAGCTGAAGGGAGTTACTTAACCTATTGAGCCACGCAGATGTCCCAAGTTCCTTTCCTTTCTTAAAAAATTTTATTTATTTGAGAGAGAGAGAGTAGCGGGAGGGGGAGAGGAAGAGGCAGGCTCCCCACGAAGCAGGGAGCCCAATGAGGGACTTGATCCTAGGATCTTGGGATCATCAAAGGCAGATGTTTAACCCACTGAGCTACATAGCCCCCCCTCCCCCCACCCCTGTGCTCGATCACCAAGTTCATTTTGTTTGATTAAAACAACTACAGTGACATTTTGGCCATAAAATTATTACCAGATAATTCTAGACACTTCTAGCTTTCAATGTTAGGAAGGAACAGTTACCTAATAAGCAAGGAGCAATGAGATACCATATCTGATGAAGGGTAATCAGACTTAGTATGGCTGAGGATAGCTAGGGAAACAGATCAAGGTACATAGGCCACACCGAGGGAAGGAGTGTCCACAGTAGAAGTTGTTTTGGAGTTGACTGGAATGGATGAATCAAAAAGTTTGGGCACCAAAACTTAGATCTTGAGGAGAAAGAAAACAATTGAAGATTGATTCTATTTTTAAAGTTTTCCTTAGTATCAGCCACAATAGAGAGAAATGGGAAAGAAAGGAGTTTACCTGGGTCATGTTTATCTTTATGTTATCCAAAGAGACTATCTTTAGAGTTTAATAATTTGCAACTTTCTACCTGTGTGAATTTGGATAAATTACTTCCCTTCCTTCCTGAGTTTCTGTTTCCTTGATTGTAAAATGGGGATAATAATACCTCCTTCACAGAGTTTTGAGAAGATTACTTGAAATACGTGTGTGTGTGTGTGTGTGTGTGTGTGTGTGTGTGTGTGTGTGTGTATTTTATATATATGTCAAATTACTTAACATAGTGCCCTGGACATAATACCTACCCCATCTCCCCTCCAGAAATGTTAGACTTATTTAACCAGTGGTAATGCCATGTCTACCAGCTGTTCTTCTCTAGGCACTGGTCATACAAAGGTGAACAAGATGAAGCCTACATCTAGGAGATGAATTTAAAAAGTGTTAATTAGGAATAACTGACTAATTTTAGTGTTTAAAAGATACTGAGTGTGGGTGGTGGCTCAGTGGGTTAAGTGTCTGCCTTTGGCTCAGATCATGATCCCAGGGCCCTGGGATCGAGTCCCACATCAGGCTCCTTGCTCAGTGGAGAGCTTGCTTTTCCCTCTGCCCCTCTCCCCAACTTGGGCTCTCTCTCTCTTTCTCTCCCTCTCTCTCTCCCTCCCTCTCAAAAATAAATAAAATAAAATCTTTAAAAAATAAAATAAAAGATACCCAGAACAGATTCTTATGTTTGGAAATTTATGTATAACATGAAATAAAGAAACATATAAAAGGTTAGCAAATCTTCATAAAGGGAAATGTATACTGAATTTTAATACACAATAGATTTGTTCTGTCTTATTTAGAATTTCCTTTTAAAAATTTGCATTTCTGGATTATAGTCTACATGAGAGTATCGTCTCCTGGAGGATTTTGTAAAGAAGGAAGGGGAAAAGTTAAGTAGAACTCATAAATAAAACTAAAAAATAGAGGATTTAGATTCAAAAAGTTTAGGAAAAATAGTCCAGAGTGTAGTCAGGAGGTATAATGAGGCAGGAAAAAAGGAGCATTGTTTGACAGTTGATCATAGAAGAAAAGGATAAAAATAGACTATTTAAATTATGCAAATATTAAACAAATCACACTAAAAAAACATAGCTGGAGGCTAACTATCAAGAATGGCCAGGGTAGAAGCTAAATAGTACATAAAATACTTTTCATGCATTCAGAGCCCTTAAAGAAATGCACATCAGCTATGTGCTGGACATACTCTTATCTTACCAAGATATCATTTATGCAATCAACAAAAAAGCTGGGGAAATGACAAAGGTGCTCAGTCTAGCAGTAACAATTAGTTGCATTGAGAAAAATGGAAATAATTTTCTATTCACACTATAATCCCTTCAAAGAGGATACATGCCTGTGTACATGTCATAGGAAAAAAATCTATAGAATGCCATTAATCTAAGGCCATATCGAAAATATCTGGGTTTTATGGAGTAGTTAAGAGAAACATTTTTGTTTTCATTTATGCCACAGGTCCACATGTTTTCTTAGTAAATCAATTTTTGGACCAGGGAAGATCAGAAAGTCTGCAGATGTTTAGAGCTTTTAGAACATCTGGAAAGTTATTCTGGCAACTAGAGTCAAATCCATGAGCAAAACAGATGTTTTCCACTGTGGCAGGAATACACAACTTTCTTATATGTACTGCATATGGTCCAAATCCATTTCAGAAATAAGATTCTATCTCTTAAAGGGTCTTGGTACCACAGTATGCTCCTAGACTCTGACGATAAAGCATGGCAGAGGCCATTTAGGCGTCTGAAGGTCAGTATTTTATGATAATCTTTTAATCTCATGTTTTGTAAAACAAGAGAAACAAGTTGTAAAAATCTAGGTTGCCTTTCTTTCCAAGACCGCGGTTAAAAAGTTGGAATTGGATTAAAACCAATTAGCAGGACCTCTGGGAGCTGAGAGTGGGGAAGGACAGTAGGTCACTAGAGAAGAACAGCGGGTAGTTGCGCTGGTCTTTTCCCCTAGAGAAAACAAAGAGAAGCTTCTTCCCACTGACCATTAGGACAGAGTATCAGAAGCTCTAGGAGCTGGGTCTTGTCAAAAAGTCAGAAACTGTTGTGTCCCAGGAATATAGGAAATGGATCCATGCAGAAACACATTTAGGGGAAATTGTTCCTTTCACAGGTGAATCTCATATACAGATGAATTCTCATTATTGGAGCACATAAAGCACATATTCTAGGGTTTGATTTTTTTTTTTTAGCCTTTTAAAAATAGACATAACATTTTAATAGACAGCATCTGCACTGGTTATTTGCCACTTAATTGTTTTAACCTAAAAAATTCCATATTTCTAGCCAATGTAACAGTTTGTTTGCTGTTTTTGTTTGTTTCCAATCAAGAAAAATCAGAAATAAGGGAAAATAGAATAAAGGAATTATTTTTTTGTATCAAATAACATAAAAAAAATTTTTTTACCAAGAGTAAAAATGAAAGAACACTTACTCGATCAAGCTGATTAAATTGCTTTAGAATCAGCGTCGTCGTCAATATTTGAAAAATGTTGCTTTCTGTATAAAAAAGTACTTGGGTTACCCCCAAGTTATTGCTGACTATTCTAAAATCTTTTATAGTTACCTAACAGCCTGTAAAGATGAAGAGTGCAAATCACTATTTGGTTTCAGAGCTACAAAGATTTCTGCTGTATCTAGAAAAGTATTACCTGCTGTCACAAAGTGTTTATGTCTCTTTATAATGAGGCACTACCGTGGGACGGGCTGTAGTACTGACAGGGATTCTTTATCTGTGTTCCATTCATCTTTGCCAGGTGCATAAGCCTGCCAAAATAAGTACTATTGCAAACGATGGGATTTGGACTCACATGTTTCAGGGAAAATGTGAATAGAGTCAATCACCGATACTAGACAGACACTTCTTATTTCCAATTTCTTATTAACACTATAACCTGATTCACTTATATCATTGCCGTTTCCGTTTACCCTCTGTCCTGTCTGAGGCTAGCTCATCAGGAATTTTGGAGAGACCACCTTTGAACCTGAAACACTTTAATTATCACCTTGCTCCAGGGAATTGCGAGCTAGAAAGATACCATGTTTTAGAGAGGAAAATGAAGATCTCTCTAGGAAGAATATTTGCGTTTATCTAGGAGATAATGCTATTCATCCATTGTATGGAGGGGGGCCCAGAATAGAAATGAAGAAGGAGCAAAGATTTGCTAAGTGGACAGCTTTCTAATTCCTTTTGAGACATGTCTTCCAAGGATAGCTTCACTTTGTTTGAAGTGTTGTGATTTTTCCAAAAGTGGGTATATACCAATTTTGGTAAGTGTGAAAACACATTGGAGAGCAAGGAAAGAAATGAGTTCCACATTTTTTTTTTATAGCCAATCTCTTCCCCATCTTACAGCCCTACTGGCAGATAATGGAAAGATGACACTGTGTGGATAGGATGAGGAGCAACTGGAGATAGAAAGGGTTGTACAGAGTTATGAAAAAAATAAAAATATGCGTAACCGAAGGGTGTGTGCCCAGAAATGGTTTTGTGCAAATGAGGGCAGAGATAAAAGGAAGTGTTAGTATTTCTGGAATCCACTGCAGTCAGGTACAGGAGAAGAAGGAAAGGGGAAGTTTAGCAGCATAAGAACTGGGAGAAGAGCTGAGAGGCTTCAAGGGATATAGTAGAGAGGGAATGGCAGGAAACCACACTCATGTGACATTAGGACATATTGAAAGAAACACTATGGTTTTTCTATAACTTCCTGCACTTTAATTTTTTTCCTGTGGAAGTTTACATCACAGACATGAAAGGCAATAGAGGAAAAGAATATGAACCCAGATGACCTCGACTCTGTATTTCCTGAGCTGAGAAAAGAAAACAAAAAATACATCATCAGGCCAAATCCAAAGACAGCAAAAACTTCAAGTCTCTCTCATCAGGACAAGAAAGGTCACAGACTATGATGGGAAAAAAATTAAAAGCTCATGACTTATAAGGAAGCTTGAATAAAGAGCCGTTAGGTTTCTATGTCAATCCCTCTTTAGAAGTGTATGAGATTATTTTTCCGACTGATTTTATTGAGTGAAATCTTCCATCTGGCTGCACCGAGAGAGAATTTCTGAGTTGTGGAATAGTAGACTCAGAGCTGGAAGCACCTCGCCTGTCTTTTCCTCCAACCCCCTCATTTTTCTTCTAGCAATTCTGGAGTGTGATGTAAACAGAATCGATCAAGTCCACATGATCCAGACTTTCTCATTAAGCCCCAAACAGCTTCTGCCACTCCAGTGTTCCTTTCCAGCTATTACTGCATCCCTCCTCTGAGCTATGCTTCTTGCAAACTGAACTCTGCATTTGCTCTCCCCCCCTTCCTCACCTTCCTTTCTCCTCCCCAGGCCGCAGAGCTGCCCCTGTCTGGAAATTGGCCTCACAGAGTGTGCTCATAAAGTCCGCTCCTCCATCTGTGCAAACGTGGGCTCTGGAGCAGGAAGGCTGAACTTTAAATCTTGCCTTTGTCACTTGCTTCCCGTGTCAGCCTGGGAAGCACATTCACCGCTCTCAGCTTCATTTTCTCATTGATGAAGCGGGAATAATAATCATAATCTCTACTGCAAAAGGGTGTTGTGAGAATATCAAGCCATGCAAACTGCTTAAAGTGGTCCCTGGCACGTTATAATTCCTTAATAAAATAAATCTGATTCTTAGGTATCGTTACCTTTCTCTATACTTTTGGAGTATTGTTAACCAAGTCTCTCCTTCCAAGCTTCCTTCCATCCCTCCCTCTTTCCTTACTTCCCATGGGCTCATATCCTATTTGTTCTCTTTCACTCTATTACCTGCTTCTCTGTTTTCAGTGGAGATTTCCTTGCCTCTTTCTGCTTCTTGACCTCTTTAATCAATCCTTAAAATTTGTCTTCTTACTCTAATACATTTTCCTAAAGATATAGGCATTCATGTTATTCCAAACATGCCATCCGCCTTGACTTCCCTCATAGTTCTACACTTCTAACTACTTACTAGTTGTCTCCACCTATTACAAAGATACTTCAATCCCAAGATGTCCAACACAGAGTGGATTATCTCCCTAATGCAGTCTCCTTCTCACCAGACTTGGTTTTACCTTGTAGTTAATGGCACCATCACCCATCTTGTCATCCATATCAGAATCCTTTTCCTTCCTTGGCTTCTTCCACATTCAAGCATATGACAATTCTACTTTTGTCCCAAGTGTGGTCTCTCTTCTCTATCCCACTTTCTTAGTTCAGGCCCTCATTATTTTTTTCTCTACAGAAGACCAACCTTCTAATGTGTCTCCATTTCCTACCTTCTGTTCCACCAACCACTGTTCATATATTTTCTAAGATAAAAACAAGATCATTAATTTGCTCACTCATTCATTACTCACTTACTGATTTACTTAATAACATTTAATGAAAACCCATGTGTGCCAAGTACAAATCATTGTACCCCACAACACATACATGGTCGTGCATGAGTGCAAATACACACACACACATTGTCTCCCTTAACCCCTCCACAATTGCTTTATTTGGCCTTTTGTTCAAAGCACTTAACATAGTCTGAAATCATCTTGTTCAATTCTTTATTGTCTGTTTCCCTTATGTAAATTCAGTGAGAGCAGGGATTTGTAAGTTGAATTTATTACTGCATCCCCAGTGCCTGAGCAGAAAAAAATGAATTAATGAGGAAAACTTGAGCTGGGTTATGAAAAACATGCAACATTTTGTCAAGGGAACTTGGAGTGGGAGGCTACAAGAGTGGACACAGAATGTACAGAGGCACAAGAATAACAGAAAGGAGTCAAGGCACTCCGAGGAATTTAGAGGAAAATAAAATGATCTGTCTTGACACGCAGTGGGTTTTCATTACACGCTATTAAGCAAAAATAAGTGAGCAAGAGAGTAAATGAGGGAATGAATGCATGATTGAATTAATGATAGGTTTTATTCTTAGAGAATATGTGAGCATTGATTAGTGGAATAGAAGATAGGAAATGGAGACGAGTTAGAAGGTTTTAAATAGGGTAATTGGTCAGAGAGATCTTTTCTGATGAGGTAACATTTGAGCTGAGCCCTGAATGAGGTGAAAGAGTGAGCCGTGTAGGTATCTGGAAGGAGAGCATTTAAGGTACAGGAACAGCAAGTGCTAAGGCGCAGTGGTGGAAGTGTGCCAGAGAGCTCAAGCAAGGAAGTTGGAAGGTGGTCAGTGAAAGGCCACAGAACAAGTCTCTATGATGTCAGCCTGATTTCATGATTTTTGTTGGGTATCCTTTTCTCTGTGCTCAGACAATACTTGGTATTACATTATGCTGTTATGACAAGGCATGTGGTGGTCACTATTTGTTTATGTCTGGTTACTTGTGAATACTGCAAGCCCTCAACAATGGGGACCATTTTGTACTCCTTGTCATATTTCCAGGGCCCATCCTTGTGCTTGGTAGGTGCTGGAACCTTTGCTGAAAAGATGAATCAGAGACCCTTAAGATGCTTTCTCATGTTTGAGTCACATGACTGGGTTTCTGGGTTCCCATTGCTTCAACACTCTTGTTTTCATCACCTCATTCTCTTAGTATCTGGTAGCAAGCCACCAGCTTTGGCTACTTCCCTCCTGGCACCTTGCATCATGAACATTCCTCTAGTGATTTCTAGTCACGATCTTCTACTCCTCCAATGTATTGCAGTTCTAAGTGCGGCCTGTGTTGCCGAAGAGCTCTGATTATTGGAGCTGTGGGAAGGCTCACCAGGGCACCAATAAATGTGGGTAAATATATAAGGAAGGTCAGAAAATGGAAGAATTTGCAAGTTGCAAAGACAGGAAACTGACTATGATTATTTAGAAATGTCATCCTGCAATCATACTTCAAGGTTTTATACATACTTCGATGTTTATTATCATAACCCATTTTTTTTGTGCAAGAATGAATAAATTCTAGACCTTAGCTTACTTTGAGATGACATGAAGGACATGTTTGCATATATTAGAATAACATGGTTTCATAAGGTATCAGTCCCTATAAATAGGTGGCATCTATAAAATGAAACTTTTTTTTTTTAGAGCAAGAAGTTTCAGCTAATTTTTAGAGGGTAACAATATTGAAGATTGTGAATATAAGTAATACTCATTAGCAAATGGAACAGCCTCTTAATTGTCAAAATAAGTGTCATCAAGAATGTGAGAAAAATTTATACATCTTATTGTAGAGTAACTTTTGATTTCCCAATGTAACTACTTAGTCGAATTTGGTTGCCCATTGTTTTAAGTCACAGCAGACTAAAAGTAATAAATTACCAGGGCAGAAGTTGGTAGAGGAAGCCACAGCCACAAAGTGGATGGAGGAATGCCCAAACTGCCCAGAAAAGGCAGAAAGACTTAAAGAAGCAGACATCAAGGACTCAGAATGATAGCTATTGAGGATAACAATGCAGTTTTCCTTTGTGGCACTCCCATACGGGTGCATAAGACATAATCTGCAATGTTGAGTTGAAAGATCCCAATTTTAAAAAATAATTATTTGTTTATTTGTTTTTCAAATCTCATCTGCTGACAGAGCCTTACCTGACTTGTACTTATTTGACCCCAAATCTGACCTGAACTGATAGAAGTTTACTTACAAACTTTATTTGAATTCGTGTGAATATGTTTTCTGCAGAAACAAGGTGTTAATTACAGACCCTGTTGGGGGTGTTAAGAGTATATGAAATAAATACCATGCAAGATCCTGTAAAGTTAACTGCATCTTCAGAGTACCTTCATAAATTTAAACATCTTAGTTGCAAGAGTTTTTTTTTTTTAGAGACTTTATTTATTTATTTATTTATTTATTTATTTATTTATTTAACAGAATGGCAGAGTCAGGCAGAGACAGAGGAGGAAGCAGGCTCCCCACAGAGCAGAGAGCCCAACGCAGGACTCGATCCCAGGACCCTGAGATCATGACCTGAGCTGAAAGCAGAGGCTCAACCCTCTGAGCCACCCAGGCACCCCAGTTGCAAGTGTTTTGAATAAAGAGGGGTTGTGCACCTGTGTAGTAAATTCATGAATGCACTCAATGATACCTATGGTTAGTAAGATCAGAAATGCTGTGCTTAGCTTGGTAAGAAAGTGTGAGAAATGCTTTGAAAACTTTGTATTTGTAAGTGTTCATTAGAGGAAAGGAAAGTTGCAGTGTATTTGGAAAGTCAACAAGCCTTTATAATACATAATAGAGGTTTTCCTGTGTGGGGTGTGTGTGTGTGTGTGTCCAAGTCTTTTAAGAAGAAATTAGACATGGAATCTGGACGATGTATTTGCTTTAGCCCTGATGAAACTTGAATTTATACGCTTATCAGAGAAATTATCCTTTAGGTTGTTGGGGTTTTCTTGAGAACCAGGTATGTCTGAGTGAGGAAGTTATCCAGAGATCTCGATATGGTTTTTAAAACCTTCCAAATTCGTAATAGTTTTCATTTGTTTTGTTTTATCCCCTCCACCCCTAGATTCTACTGCCAATGAAGAACAAATTTTGGGTGCCAACTTAAGGAAACACAGTCTGTGTTCGCAATGCCAATGAGTGTACACAAAGGGAATTGTTAAATAGCTTGAGAGTTATTATAGCTCAGTAACCTAAAGACATAAAAACATAATTTTATGTATTAGGGTTGAAAATTGAAAAAATCTAGCTGAGTTATGGAAGGAGCAAAGAATTCAGAAACACCCAAAATTGATAATAGGTAATAAAATATTACTTTGCTATTTTCTCTGTCCCCAAATAGTACAGGTCTGTACTTAGAAATTCAATTATTATAGAAATATGGTAGCTGAAAGAGTGGAAGTAACTCCTAGCTACAATGTCATCTCTCTCACCATAAAAATGCTATTAAAATGTTGGCTTGTATCTCTCTTACATTCTTTTTATATGAATTAATTCATACTGTACAGAGCATTACAACTTTTCTCCCCCCCCCCGCACTGAACAACTGTATGTCTTTTTTTTTTTTTTAAGATTTTATTTATTTGACAGAGTGAAACACAGCCAGAGAGGGAACACAAGCAGGGGGAGTGAGAGAGGGAGAAGCAGGTTTCCCGCCGAACAGGGAGCCTGATGTGGGACTTGATCCTGGGTCTCCGGGATCATGACCTGAGCCGAAGGCAGTCATTTAACCAACTGAGCCACCCAGGCGCCCCTGTACATCTTTTTTTTTTTTTTTTAATCATTTATTTGAGAGACGGAGAGAGCTAGTGCACAAGCAGGAGGAGGAGCAGAAGGAGAGGGAGAGAGAATCTCAAGCAGACTCTGCGCTGAACACAGAGCCTAACTCCGGGCTTGATCCCAGGAACCTGAGATCATGACCTGAGTCAAAACCAAGAGTCCGATGCTCAATGGACTGAGCCACACAGGCACCCCAACAACTGTATATCTTGATGTTCACCCAAGTTAGTAGTTACTTACCACCTCATTCTTTTCAATCATAAGGTAGAATTTCATTTAGTGGTTATACTGTAATTTAAAATTGATGACGGGGGCACCTGGGTAGCTCAGTTGTTAAGTGTTTGCCTTTGGCCCAGGTCATGATCCCAGGGTACTGGGATGGAGACCTGCAATGGGCTCTCTGCTCAGCAGGGAGTCTGCTTTTCACTCTGGCCCCCTCCCCCTGCTTATGATCCCTCTCTCCCTGTCTCTCTCTCTCTCTCTCTGTCACATGAATAAATAAAATCTTAAAAAAAATAAAATTGATGATTATTTACTTTTTCATATGGTTATTTTACTTTTCCCTTTGGAATATCTTCTGCTTAGACACATAGGAAAATAAAAAGCCCAGTTTGACTAGAAAAAGTGAGAAATAGTGAAACAAGTGCTATTTTTGAATGGCAAATTCAAAGTTCTGTAGAATAAGCATATAATAATCTCAAAAAGATGAAACAAATGATGTCTGCTTTGCATGTTAAGGAAGATTCAGAAATAAATAAAAATTAAAAATATTCAGGTGTTGGTAGTAAATGCATCAGTATCTCTCAGATTCAAAAATTAAATTTTCCTCAATTGTAGAAGCAGAAGAATTTCTGGGTGAAATAAATTGTACTGTAAAAATCAACTTTCACATTTAAAATTATGAAGAGAATATCTATGATCCTGCTCAGAAAACAGGTTGTATCTGCAGAGCTCAACAGTCATTGAAAGGTCAGGGATAACAAGGAATAAGGGTTTCTGATGACCTATGTCCAGGTAAATAAAGGAACAGTTACTGGATCATTTGCACCACAAGTCAGACGATTATCTTGTCCTTCTTCTGTCATTCTGCCTCATCTCTCAGATTCTCCAGAGCTATATCTGTCTCCCTGCATTAATATCCTCTCTACTGTGTGCAATTCAACAATCTTTTCCTCTTGCAGGAGCAAGGATAGTAAGTAAGGTGAACACCTATGACTCCCTATTGCAATTTTTCTATGTTTGCCTCACTGTTCTATCTCCCTTCTTCTCCCTCAAAGGTGACTGTCTTGAATGTTATGATTAACATTCCTTTGTTCACACACTAGTTTTTTTTTTTTAAGTTTTTTTTTATTTATTTGACAGCGAGAAACACAGCAAGAGAGGGAATACAAGCAGGGGGAGTGAGAGACGGAGAAGCAGGCTTCCCGCTGAGCAGAGAGCCTAATATGGGGCTCCATCCCGGGTCTCCAGGATCATGACCTGAGCCGAAGGCCGTCGCCTAACCAACTGAGCCACCCAGGCGCCACCCCCACACTAGTTTTAAACAAATGTATATGTGTTCCTAGATAGCCTATCATTTAGTTTTGCTTGTTTGTAAGTTTTGTCAAAGAGCAACTTGAAAAAAATCTGTGACCTCTAGTCAGTGTTATGTCTTTAAGAGTTCTCTATGCTGCTGGACATATCTGTTGTTTCCCCATGTTCCCGGACCCTATAGAATATTTTGTGATATGGATGCATCAAAATTTATTTGTCTTTAATTCAATTGTAAGTACTTTAAATTTTTCATTCTTTTTTTTTTTTTAAGATTTTATTTATTTATTTGACAGAGTGAAACACAAGCAGGGGGAGTGAGAGAGGGAGAAGCAGGCTTCCTGCCAAGCAGGAAGCCTGATGCAGGGCAGTCGCTTAACCAACTGAGCCACCCAGGTGCCCTAAATTTTCTTTCTGATATCTACTTTGATCCATGAGTTATTTAGAAGTCTATTTTATTTATTTTTAAAAAGATTTTATTTATTTATTTGACAGAGATAGACACAGCTAGAGAGGGAACACAAGCAGGGGGTGTGAGAGAGGGAGAAGCAGGCTTCCTGCCAATTGGGGAGCCCAATGCAGGGCTCAATTCCAGGACTCTAGGATCATGACCTGAGCTGAAGGCAGACACTTAACAACTGAGCCACCCAGGCACCCCTAGAAATCTATTTTAAAATCCCATTTATTTAAGTTACTCCTTAGAAATTAAAATATACTATTACTTAAATTTTAAGTTAAACTTAAATCTGTAAAAATATTAGTCTATTAATTTCTAAATCTATTGGGAGATTTTAGTAGACATTATGGGGTCTGAATCAGTGATCAACAAACCCAATCTCCAACCTGCTTTTCTACACTAGTGAACTAAGAATGGTTGGCATATTTCAGTAGGTTGAAAAACACAAAAGGAGAATAATACTTTGAGGCAGGTGAAAAGTACATAAAATTCAAATTCAGGCGGCACCTGGTTGGCTCAGTTGGTTAAGCCGCTGATTTGGCTTCCACTCAGGTCATTATCTCAGGCTAATAGGGTTGAGCACCAAATCTGGTTCCATGTTCAGCACATTCTATTGGTCCCTCCCCCTCTGCCTCCCCCCCCGCCACCCTCTCTTCTATGTGCTCTCTTTCTCTCAAATGAAAAAACAAAAATCTTCTAAAAATTCATATTTAGAAATATTATATATATAAATAAAGTTTTATTGGAAAATAATCATGGTCATTAACTTAATCACTATCCTTGTTCCTGCAGGAAGATAGCTGAATTGCATAAGCATATTTTCTGTGGCAGCTTTCATGCTGCAGAGGTGAGTAGTTGCAGCAGAGATCTGTAAAGCCAGTGTACTTACTGTCTGGCCCTGTACAGGAAAAGTTTTTCAACCTCTGGTCTAGATCATACAAATTCTTTGAATGTATTAAATATGCTGGTTAATTTATGTAAATATTTCTTTTTAAAAAGATTTATTTATTTGAGAGTGTGGGTCTGCATGTGGGTGAGTGGGCGAGGGGCTGGTGGGGAGGTAGAGGAAGAGAATCCCTGTTGTGTATAGAGCCCAATAAGGGACTAGATATCATGACCCTGAGACATCTCAGCAGAAACCAAGATTTGACCGACTGAGTCACCCAGGTGCCCCAATTTTGGGAAATATTTCTTTTTTAAAATTTTTTTAATTTTTATTTATTTATATTTTTTTAAAGATTTTATTTATTTGACAGAGAGAAACACAGCCAGAGAGGGAACACAAGCAGGAGGAGTGAGAGAGGGAGAAGCAGGCTCCCGCTGAGCAGGGAGCCCGATGTGGTACTCTATCCCTGGTCTCCGGGATCATGACCTGAGCCAAAGGCAGTCGCTTAACCAACTGAGCCACCCAGGCGCCCCTTGAGAAATATTTCTTATGAGTTTGATGAGAATGTCTATTTTCCAAATGTTATGTATTGGTAGATCTATATCTATATATCTATATCTATCTATATATATGGAATTATGAATAATTTATCAATAGTGAGAGGTTGTTGAATTATCCCCCCATAATGGTGGATTTATCAATTTCTCCTTATAGATTATAGATTTATCATTAAGTGGTAACCCTGTCCACCTCCAATAATATTTTTTTATCTTAAGTCCACTGTGTGTGATACCAGTATAGCTACACCAATCTTCTTTTCATTGTTTTCTACCTGATATAGCATATATTTTTTAGTTCCTGGAGCCTCAAAACAATAATAATAGAAACATCAAAGATCACTGATTACAGAGCAGCATGCCAAATTAGTAATAATAGTGAAAAAGTTGTAAGTATTACGAGGATTACCAAAATAACACACAGAGATGTGAAATGAGCACATGCCATTGGAAAGAAGGTGTCAAAAACTTGGTGGATGCAAGATAGCCATAAACTTTCAATTTGTAAAAACAAACAAACAAACAAACAAACAAGCAAACAAACCCACCCAGTATCTTTGAAGTGCAATAAAGTGAAATGCAATAAAACAAGTGATGCCTGTGTACCTTTTCTAATTTATCCACAGATATGTTTTGCATTATTTGCTTTTAAGACTGCCCATAAAACTACACACAGCAGTCCCTAAATGATATTCAATCATTAGGTTGGGGGAGTGGAATGGAGAGGGGTATTTGAAGAACATATTTGACTCTTCAGTACTTTAGCTATAGCTCCTAGTCTTCAGATTACATACATTCAGCCACTATAATTTCTTCACATTTTCTGTGTCTAGCTTTTACATCCAGCTGTAGACTTAATCTGTTATTCAAGTTTTGTAACTTCACTCCACATCTGAGAGACCCTCTTCACTCCATATATCTTTTTTTGTTCTGTCCTGCATTATTTTCATCCCCTATACCAACATTAATGAATGAGATTTTTAAAAAGGGGAAACTTGTGTATGGTGGCACTATAAGCAGGCAAGTTTGCCCAATTCTTAGCAGTAGTATAAAAGAGATTATTAACATTGATTCTAAGCCCTTAGAAAAGGTAATAGGGATCATTGATGCCAGAATGGGTTATTTTGAAAATGGATACTGTTTCATAGCTTTGGATTTTTTTCTTCCTTTTTTTTTTTTTTTAAGATTTTTAAAATTTATTTGACAGAGAGAAACACAGCCAGAGAGGGAACACAAGCAGAGGGAGTGAGAGAGGGAGAAGCAGGCTTCCTGTCAAGCAGGGAGCCCGATGTGGGACTCGATCCTGGGTCTCCGGGATCATGACCTGAGCCGAAAGCAGTCGCTTAACCAACTGAGCCACCCAGGTGCCCCTCTTCCTTTCTTTAGTAGGTACTTAGACTGGTGTATTTAGGGACGCTAGAGGCAGTGAATTTTCATTTTAGTAAAGCATTTAGAAAACCATTCGTGAAATCCTTGTTGGTTGTAGTAAGAATGCATGAGCTAAAGTGCTTGATCTTGAAAAGTGTTGGTTCATAAATTATTATTATCTTGGAGATAATTTTTGGTGGTGGGTTATGAGACTCCTTTTTAAGCCTGTTTTATATAACTTTATTAGACTTCAGTGGAAACGAAGAAGCCATGTTCATTAACTTTACAGATAATATAAGTTAAAAGTGATCACTAATAAGATTTTAAAATCTGAAATTATGTCTTAAAACAAACAAGATGAAATTTAATATGGATTAAAGGCAAAAATTGGGTTTAAACATAGAATTATAGGAACATAGACCATGTAAGGTGGAAGTTATGGTTTAACTGTAGTCCATGTAAAATAGACTTGGATGTGTTGTTCAATTCTAAGTAATATGTTTGCTAAAAGAAAAAGCTAACACAAATTTGGGATGCCTTATTAACAGGATATACTTGGAATCAAGGGGCTACTGATCGATCACTTTGTAACAAAGTTTTTGGCACACTGTATTTGCATGTTGTGTTCTCTTTGAGTGCACAATTTAAGAAGGAAAAGGAAAAGTCGAAGGACATGCCAAACATGTAAAAAGTGTGGTTATGATGGCTCACCATTCCATTTGACAAATAAAAGCACATAAAAATTTTGAAAAATAGAAAAATATTAGCAATTCTGATAGTTACTTAGTAGTTTGCTTCAAATATTTGAAGGCTTGCAATGTTTGTAAAGAGTGAGATTAAGTAATTCCTAGGGGTCAGAATCAGCACAAGTGGTCTTAAGGGAAGTTGAATTGATGTACAAAGCAAATGATTATAGACCTTTTAAGTAGACCTGGCTTTTAATTCCAGCATCAATATTGGCTGTGGCTGAGCTTTATTTCCCTGTTGAATAGGAATAATAAAGACTATCTCACTTTAAGGATTAGAAATAATATATAAAAATTGAATAGGCAAAAATTGAATAATCATGATTATACATAATACCAAGAAATATAAAGATTTCCAACATTGTAAAAGTTTAGGTGGATGATGGTATGATGGAAATATTGCAGAGAGGATTCTACTTAAGACAGGGGACTGGACTTAAGATCTTTTTGAACTTTTAGCATAATGGTTTTAATTTCCACCTTGGGTGAAACCTTGTTTCCACTGACTGCGCTGAGCTTTTCCTTATCTCACAAAGCAAGTTCACTCTGCTTTAACCGAGTTTATCTTCCTTGATTTTTGAGAGTTGCCTTTAAAGAAGTTAGAACAGGAAGGGGGCGTAGCTATGACAAATGAGTGTTTTAAGGCGAAGAAAACACAACCTACAGAGACTTACAGGGCTTCTCCTTTAGTGGTTCAGTGAGCTACTCATGGAGGAGGCAAAGATTAGGAGGTTTGGTTTAATTGTGAGAGGTATTAAGTAGAAGTCTCCACTACTTCAAAGCACATCAGGTTCCTGGCAAGAACTACGTGAAGAATGGGATGGGAGGCAGGCTTGCGAAGCGGGTCTGGGCTTGCTGGCTGGAGCTAAGGACCGCATGGAGGCCCTTGGGTGCCACCAGTTGACGGCATGAATTGAAAACAAAAAAGAGGAGAGCGACAAAAAGGGGGAAGATAGGCGGCGGGGCCGAGAGAAGAAAGACAAGGTTGGCAGGTCGTTGGGCGCGGCGAGCTTTCTGCCAAGAAGCTGTGCGCCAGGACCCGGGGCGCTGTAACTGGGCGCTCCTACGGCCAGGAGCATCAACCCTCGCCCGGGGCGAACCTCTCCACATACGCTCTGTTCCCCTTCCCGCGTCTCCCAGCTGCTAGTCGGTCCTGCTAGGGCACTTCTCGAAACCTGTGCGCAGCGAGGAACCTTGGCCCGACTTTGATGGCCTCGATAACTTAGCGCGGCACCCTGACCTTTTTCCTCCCTCCCCTCTCCCGCCCACCCGGCCCCACTGCCTAGTTCGCCTCCAGCACTGGGGTCGACCAGATACTCTGCGGCTCGGCTGCCGGCAAGACCCGGAGAGTGGAGCCAGCTCGGACCGCGCCAGGCGCGCGCGCGCGCGTTCTCGCTCGTTGCTAACAGGGGTAGTGGGCATGCGCGGCGCTCGGCTGGCTTTGGCGGCGAGCGGGTGAGCGGGCGGGCAGCTCCAGACTTCACAGGCGGCGGCGGGCGCGGCGGTCTTGCCCAGCGCGAGGCCGGCGCGCTGTGCTCGCCCGGGTGATCGCTCCTCTCCAGCCGGGCGCCGACGGCCGCTTTGCGGCTGGTGGTGGTTTGGAAGGGCGTGGTCCAGGTCGGGGGCTTTCTCCTGGCCGCCTCTTGCCTCGTCCCGCCTCGAGGCACCTCCGGGGAAAGCCACGGCCCCGAGGGCGGATCCGAGGTAAGAGCCCCTCGGGCGAAGGGCGCCGGCCGGGGGTCCAGCTGTTTGAACTCAGCCTCGGTTTTAAAAATCCGCCTTTGTGTGCTTGGATGGAGCGGTGCCAGGCGCCGCGTCCGCTTCTATTCACTTTGCTTTCAACTGGTGTTGGGAGCCAGGTGTGCCAGGGCGCTGCTACCGGAGCGCGTCCGTGCGCCCCGTTGTGGTGCGCCCCCGAGCGGGTGCGGACCTTCGGCCGCCTAGCCGCCCCGCGCCGCCCGCCGAGCCCGGTGCTCCGGGAGGGGTGGGCAGAGAAGATTCTCAGTGTCCTTGTAATATTTCCTGGTAACCTGAGCTTCCGCACATACACCTGCGCTTATCTGGTCAGTGGGGCGACTACGGAAGCGGTATTCTCAGGGCTTATTTTAGGCTTGGGGTTTCGAGAGCTGCCTTCCCCACCCTCAAATAATGGGGATCTTTTCATATTGATAGTTTGGGGCAAGGTCCCATCATCGCATACCCTCTCAAATTAAGATAGCTCGTTGTTTTTGAACAGTTGTCACTCCTGATTCCTGCTGACTTTCCGTTCTTAGTTTGTTCCACTTTAATCACCATTTTACTTTTGGAAGATGGCCTTTCTGGTGTCTTTGTTAATTAATGCCTTTGGAGTTGATTTATCCGCATATGAAGATCCGGCTCGCTTCCCCTGTGGTCACTCTTCTTTCCTTTCAAGGACTGTCTGTATGCAAAAATCTTTGCACGGATTGTTCTCTTCCTTTGCATTGTTTCTCAAACCCTTCTTTTCCCTTAGACCCATAGTACTGCTGGAATCTCTTTGGGGTAGGACGCCTGTGGTATTAGGATTTGAAAACCATTGACGTCTAGGGCGGTAGAGCATTAAGAATTGGAATTCTCCTTTACAAAATATATTTTAATGAAATGCATTACTGCTTTTCTTTGAAGGTTTCAGTTTTTGCCTCATAAGAGGAATAGGTAGTATCTTAAGAGTTCAGATAAAACTTCGTTTCAGATGCATGTGAACAGCTTGATTTTGGCTTTGTTATTCTTTTGGGAGATAGGAGAGTTCTGGATTCCCAGAAGACTCTCTCTATTTATATATATCCATACACACACACATATGGATATGCACAGGAACAGCAAAGTAGCTGTGTTGTGTGTTGCTTCTAATTTATTTCTACTGAGAGGGTACCATTCTAAAGGGACTTGGGTATTGCAAAGTGTGCACTAAATGTAGATCGTGTGGTCATTGAAATTAAAGTCCACGTCATCCTCACTCACCAAGTATACATATTCAGTTTGGAACTGGAGTTTTTTGGAAAGATTGTTATAGTTCTTAAGTTGCTACTGTAAAAAATGTTGGTCTTGAGTTCACACTTTGACTTACAATTAGAAAAATAATGCACTTTATAGAATTGCCACTAAAGGGTATCACAAACATAATAACATTTTATAGAAAACCTTTAGTGCAGAATTCATAGATTAAAGCTTTTTAAAATTCCACAAGTCATTTACTCTGCAGGAAAAAAAAAGAAAGAGAGAAAAAACTTAATTTCACTATTCTGAAATAACGACTTCACAATATTTGGTACATTCGCTTTGAAATCTTTTTTCGTCCCACTTTCCATTGAATACAGTAAGTAATCATTTTCAGCCTTTTATAATGATGGGAGAATATGAAGTTGTATTTAGGGTGATTCTTCAATATGATTTATTCTGGTTGTTCTCTGTCAGGAGTGTAATGTCTGATTTTGAACACTTTGCTTCTTTCCAATCAAATGAAAACATTTCATTTTGTTTTCATTTCTAATTTTTCTCTTTTCAGGTCTTTTTTTCTTTTTTTTACCAGTGCTGATAATTTTCAGTTATCAGTCCTTTTCCATGCTATAACATAGGCTTTGTACTCTTTGCTTTCAGTTTTATTTGGTAGACTCCAAATTCTAGACCCTTCCTTTGAGCTATACTGTATACATTCACTCACTGCCTTTTTTCTGCTGAATCTCCTATTTTCTTCATTTACCTGTTTTAATTCTGCAAGAGCTCACTTAAACCATGGTTTGTGTAAGAGAATATGGTGCCCACAGTAAAAGCTCCTAGTCTTTCTCAAGCTCTCCCTTTAAATGCTTAAACTTTTGCTGTGTGAGTACTTTAGCACTGATTTCATTTATGTAAAATTTAAGTTAGCTTTGGTGAGTTGTATTAAACAGATTTGGATCATCACAAAACAACCTACTGTAATGATAGGTTACAAACTTTCAGACATCTGCAATGGTATGTAAAGGGAAAAGTGGAATTTTAGTTAAAGTACTTTAGCTACAGTACATCCCTGCTGGGAATTACTGCATGAAATTGTTCACAGCTGTTAGTGATTGAAAATATTTTCTTAAGGAAAATTCTGTAGCAACATAGTTGTCAACATTTTAACTTTAATGTATGCAGGGAAGGTGCTCAGTGCTTCACTACAGCCTCTGCAGTGTTTTCTAGATACATCCTTAGATGGTATTTAAAATTTTTTTTTATTTTTGAGATCAGTTTTAGATTTACAGAAAAAGTATAAAGACAGTGCAGTGACTTCTTATATACAGTTACCAGTTTCCTCTCTTATTATATCTTAATGTTAGTATTCGTGATAATTAATGAAGTAGTATTGGTACATCATTACTAACTGAAATTCACTCTTTGTTTAGCTTTCCTTGGTTTTTGTCTGATGTCCTTTTTCTGTATCCATCTTAGATACCATATTACACTTAGTTGTCATATCTCCTTTATGGTCCTTTTGACTCTGACAGCTTGTTAGACCTTGTTTTTGATGACCTTCACAGTTGTGAGGAGTATTGGTAGGTATTGTGTAGAATGACCTTCTACTGGAATTACTGTGACTTTGTCTGATCAGACTGGGCTTTCAGTTTTTTGAAAGGAAGATCACAGAAGTAAAATGCTCTTTTTATTACATCATAAGAAAGGTATGAGCTATCAACATGACTTATCACTGTTGATAATGATCTTGATCACCTGGCTGAGTTAGTGTTTAGTAGGTTTCTACCCTGAAAAGTTACTCTTCTTCTTTCTATGCTGTACTTTTAGAAGGTAGTCACTGAGCACAGCACACATTTAAGAAGTGGATAGCTTCACTTCCCATCCCTGAGGGTAGGATATCTATACAAAATTATTTAGAATTCTTCTACATGGCAGATTTTTCTTTTCTCCCCATTTATCAGTTTACTCAGTCATTTATTTATATTGGTCTATACTCATGGATATACATTATATACTCTGGGTTATAATCCAGTACTACATTATTTTGTTGCTCAAGTTGTTTCAGCTTTGGGCATTGGGAGCTCCTTCAGTTGGCTCTTGTGTCTCTTTGACATGTTGCTATCAATTTGAGTTTTTTTGTTTTTTGGTTTTTTTTTTTTAAATAATTTCCTTACTTTGGCATTAAAAGATGCTCCAGACTCATCTTTTATATTTCCATTTCCTGTCCCAGTCCCAGAATAAGCCAGGAAGAATCTGTTTCATCTTCTTGGGAAATAGTATTAGAAGCCAAGATTTGGGTGCTGGGTTCTTGTTGTTACTGGGGTGTCATTGCCTCTAGATCCTCTTATCTACAGAGCAGGAAATGTATGTATACAAGTCCTATATATACACCTATATATACATATTTTTCTACATAATCATATGTATCCATGTTAAGCAAAATATGAGTTTGTATGGATGTCTACAACTCTAGCTACCCCATTACCACTTGTATCGTTCTGGCCTTCTCTTGCTTATCTGTAAATTCAACCCAACCATGAAAAGAAACCTGGCTCCCATCATTTGTCATCCATTTACTTGTCAACCCTTTTATATACTTACACCAGTATTGAAATTATTAACTTGTATTCTCTTTACGGAGAGTGGGAAACAACTTTATCAACTAGAGTACAGTTTTTATGTACAGTTCCTTTTGGTTTTAGTTTAGGTTTCATTCCTTTTTCTCCTATCCCACTTAATGAGGTAGTTGCACATATTAATAACAGTGTCAGATCCTTTTGTCATAATTTTTGTTCCACTCTGGGATCCTTCTGACCTTCTAAATGATTTTTTAAAAGTTTACGAACATTTAAAGTTCTCTCTTTGTCCTGTAAAGTTCTCTGGGTTTTGAGAAATGCATCATTTCATGTATCCATTATTATAGTATCAAACTATCATACATTAAAAAAACCCTGTGCTTCATTTATCACTCCCTTAATTCCCCTTCCCCTTTTCTCTCCCTCCCCTTTCCCCCTCCCCCACAACTACTGATTCTTTTTTTTTTTTTTTAAGATTTATTTATTTATTTATTTGACAGACAGAAATACAGCTAGAGAGGGAACACAAGCAGGGGGAGTGAGAGAGGGAGAAGCAGGCTTCCCACTGAGCAGGAAACCCGATGTGGGGCTCGATTCCTGGTCTCCAGGATCATGACCTGAGCGGAAGGCAGTTGCTTAACCAACTGAGCCACCCAGGCGCCCCAATTCTTTTTTTTTTTTAATTGTCCCTATAGTTTTGCCTTTTCTAGACATATAATGGGAATCATACAGCCTTGTCAGACTGGCTTCTTTCAATTATGAATATGCATTTAAGGACCGTTCATGTCTTCTTGTGATTTGTTAGCGCATTTCTTTTTATCACTTGAAATTTTGCATAGTGTGGGTGTTATCACAGTTTGTGTATCTATTCATTTATTGATGGACATCTTTGTTGCTTCCGGTTTTTGACTACTATGAACAAAGCTGCTACAGATATTTGTGGACAAGTCTTTGTGTAGACGCAAGATTTCACATTGTTTAGGTAAATGCCTAGGACATGATGGTTGGATTATATGATAAGATGATAGTTAGCTTTATAAGATATTGCCAAACTGTTTTCTAGAGTGGTTGCATTCCCATCAGCAATGAATGCAAGCTCCTGTTGCTTCTCATCCTTGCCTATTTTTCATATTGTCATTTTTTTGGATTTTATGTATTCTCATAGGTATGGTAATATCTCATTGTTGCTTTAATTTTCCATTTCCTGATGACATTTAATGTGAAACATCTTTTCATATGCTGTTGTCTTCTGTATATTTTCTTTCGGGAGATATCTGTTCTGAACTTTTGCCCATTTTTTAATAAGGTGGTCAGTTTTCTTATTGTTTTAATAATTCTTTATATCTTTTTCATATAGTCACTTTATCAGATATGTATTTTGCAGATATTTTCTTCTAGTCTGACTTTTCTTTTTATTCTCTTAACAATGTCTTGTCAGAGCAAATGTTTTTAATTTTAATAAAACCTAACTTGTCAATTTCATGGATAGAGTTTTGGTGTTGTATTTTAGAAACTCATTGCCAAATTCAGGGCCATCTTGGTTTTATCCTTTTTTTTTTTTTTTTTGGAGTTTTATAATTTTACTTTTAGGACTTGGATCAATTTTGAATTTATTTTTATGAAAGGTGTAAAGTCTGTATCTACGTTCACTTTTTTCAGTTGTACCAGTACCATGTAAATAAGATTTTTAAGTCAAGTAGATTATAAATTGGATTTAGGATTGAAAAAAAAATCTTTTTATTTGATTTTTAAAAGCCTTCTGCAAAATTGCTTAAAGGAAACAGTTGAGAACTTACTTGGAAACTAAAATGTAGTAATACATATAGACTGTGTGTTGAGATTGGTTCCTGGACATTTGTGGAAGATGGAGTTTTTTTTTTTAAATAAAAGATTTTATTTTTTTTTATTAAAAGGAAGATTTTATTTATTTATTTGATAGAGAGCACAAACAGGAGGGAGAGGGAGATGTAGGCTCCCCACTGAGCAGGGACACTGATGCTGGACTCAATCCCAGGACCCTGGGATCATGACCTAAGCCAAAGGCAGACAGACACTTAATCGACTGAGCCACCCAGGCACCCAGAGGTGGAGTTGTTAATACAGAATGATATCTATCAATTCTTTCAGATCTAACAATAAGAAGTAATTAATAAGGTTTTCTTTTTCACAAAGAGGATCTGAAATAAGGGTATTGCAAGGTGTATGCTGAGAAGAGGCAGATGATGTATGTACCGTCTAGAAACTTGAGATCTAACTGTATGGTCTTGACTCTTACTCCATGCCACCCTTCTTGCCAGAAAAAAGCAACTTTTTAATTTTTTTCAGTATCTTTCTTTTGGTAAGTCAGTAACACTGTTATTGACATTGGGGACAGAAAATTTATATTGTTATGCTACAGGTAGAACCATTAGCTTCCAAAAAGCACCTAGTGAGATCTGACATCATGGAAGTAGCAGCTTTGGTATGGTAGGTGTTATGAACATTATCTTTTCAGACTCTTATAAGAGCTCCTTAAGGCAGATCTGCTTATTTCCATATGACAGCTAATAAATGTGTTCAGGAAGATAGACTGGTCAATGGTCCATATGAGGAGAAAGGGACAGAGTTTGGATGGGAACTTTGATCTTTTTGACTCCAAAACTTTCCAGTTGACTGTGTGGTGTCTCATAAAAGAAAAAGTGCAAGGATAGTTAGTATCAGGTATCCTTGAGTTTATTATTTTCTTTAAAATTGTGCATTACCTTTTTTTAAAAGATTTTATTTATTTGTTTGACAGAGAGAAACACAGCTAGAAAGGGAACACAAGCAGGGGGAGGGAGAGAGGAAGAAGCAGGCCTCCCACTGAGCAGGGAGCCTGGGACTCCGGGATCATGACCTGAGCCAAAGACAGATACTTAACGACTGTGTCACCCAGATGCCCCTAAAATTGTACATTACTTAAATAACTACTGGGTTAAATGAGAATGGCTCAAAAATTGTGTTTTTGAGATATATGGACATTCTTTTAAACTCTTTCTTTTTTCTTGTTGACTGCTCTACATCTTAGTGGCCCAGAGGTGTGAATTATTGGAAAATGGTTATCAAGAATGAAGTTCCTTTAAAGAGTGGACCTTGTGGGGTTTAGGAAAAATAAAACATAATAGTAGAAGAAGCTAATTGTTTATACTTTTCTCCAACTAAATTCTAAGTTTCTTGAGGGCAGGGAACTAAACTCAGTTATCTTTAAACACAGCATGGTCTATGTGACACACACAAATGTTTGCTGAATGAAATAAGTGCTTCCTTACATACTCTTTTCAGAGGAATGTTTAGAAGGGGGAGAATTTTCCTCCGGAGTAAGTTGAATATCATTATGTTACATTTATTCATTTATTCATCATTCATTGAGCATTTTCAGAATATCTGTTCTGTGCCAGACACTGGGACTATGAAGATGAATGAGATAGAATCTCTGCTTTCTGTCTTCAGGGAGTCCAGAGAATTGGGCAGTCATTTTAGTAGAGTACAGAACTCATGAGAGTATGTATTAAATAAATAAACAAGCAAGCAAGCAAGCAGTGGACTTTGAAATCAGAAAGACTTTGCCTGCTTTAGTTTTCTTATCTAGGAAGTGGAAATGATAGTAGTACCTATTTGACACAGTTCTTGGGGTAGGTTAAGTGAACAAAACTTATATTTATATCTCATCACATAGACAAAGGGAGAGGCTCACTGTCCCTGAGGAGTCAGAAAAATCTTTATTGAAGAATGTGATGTTTGAGTTTTATAGGATGAATTTTTGAGGCCAAGAATAAGAGTATAAGGTTGGACTCTAGGGCATTCCAGGCAGAAAGATAAATATGTCTGACTTGCAGAATGGGCAGACATGATAGGAATAGTAGGAAATTCTGCACATTCTCACAGAGTCTATAGGGATATTAGAAAGAACTGAAAAATCAGTTATTTTTCATTTTTGTAGTAACAATACAATAGAGTATTCATTGCAATATAGTAGGAGAGGATAAAGATCCTAAACCTGCTTTAATTGCATGAATCTCCTCTTCTAATCCTATGACTTTCTAAAAATAGTCCTTTATGTAGTAGATAAATTCTTGTAGTTTTTTTTTCCCCAGTCTTGTGATACTCAAGTGATTTTTATTAAGAAAGAGGACTTGTGTGTTTTGGGGTGAAATCAGAGATTCTGTCTCAAACCATGCTTATATTTAGTAGCATAGCAACATCAGAAATGTAACATCCTATAAAGGCACCATCTAGTCCTATTTGAGCCAATACAGAATTCTAAGCCATGAATGGTTTCTGAATAGAACCTGAACATAATACTTAGCAATGTGCTAAAATAATTTGTTAATTGTATGAATTATGTGCTTGTTGGAGGTTAGAGTTCTACAGCTGAAAAATCATGTTTTTAATATAAGGGGAGAAGAAAAAAAGGAAAGATAAAAAATAGAAACTAAGTGAACATCAGTAGAGGGAAGAGAAGTTTATGTTTAAACAGAGTGGTAAAGTCCAGAACCAAACTATTTCACAGTTACATTTTACCAAACATTTAAAGAAGAGTTAATATCTAGCCTTCTCAAACTGTTCCAAAAATTTTTAAGAGGAAGAAGTATTTCCAAATATGTTCTTTAAGTTCAGCATTAGGCTGATATGAAAACCTGAGAAAGACATTACAAAAAAAGAAAATTACAGACCAATATCCCTGATGAATATAAATGCAGAAATACTCAACAGAATCTTAGCAAACTGAATTCTTTAATACTTTGAAAGAATCCTATACCAGGATAAAGTAGGATTTGTTCTGGGGATACAAAGATATTTCAATATCTGCAAATTAGTGTGATATACCACATTAACAAAATGAAGAATAAGAATATGATCCGCTCAGTAGATGCAGTAAAAGCATTTGACAAAGTTCAACATTCATTTATGATAAACACTTTATTAGGAGGGAACATACCCCAACCTTATAAAGACCTTCTATGACAGACCCACAGCTAATATCATACTCAACTGTGAAAAACTGAAAGCATTTCTTCTAAGATCAGGAATAAGACAAAGTTGCCTACTTTCACCACTTTTATTCAACATAGTACTGGAAGTCTAGCCACAATATTTAGACAAAATTGGAAAGGAAGAAGTAAAATTCACTGTTTGCAGATAACATGCTACTATACTATATGTGGAAAACCCCAAAGACACCATAAAAAAAAAACGACTGTTAGAACTAATAAATTCATAGGCTTGCAGGATACAAAATCAAAAAACAAAAATCAATTCCATTTCCACATACTAACAGCAAGCTATCTGAAAAGGAAATTAGAAAAGCAGTTCCATTTACAATAGCAACAAAAAGAACAAAGTACTTAGTAATAAACTAAGGAAATGAAAGACCTGTATACTGTAGACTTGTATACTGAAAACTACAAAAGCACTGATGAAAGAAGTTAAAACACAAACAAATGGGAAGACATCCCATATTCATGGACTGGAAGATTAATGTCTATTAAATGTCCATTTAATGTCCATTAAAATGTCCATACCACTCAAAGCAATCTTAAGATTCACTACAATCCTTATCAAAACACCAAAAACGTTTTTCCAGAACTAGAAGAAATAAATCTTAAAATTTGTATGGATCCATAGTAGACCCCAAATGGCCAAAGCAACCTTGAGAAATAACAAAGCTGAAGATATCATACTCCCAGATTTCAAACTGTACTGCAAAGCTGTTTTAATAAAAATAATATGGTATTAGCACAAAAAGAGACCAGTGGAACAGAATAGACAGCCCAGAAATCAACCTATGTTCATGTTGTCAATCTATAACAAGGGAGGCAAGGATACACAATTGAGAAAAGATAGTCTCTTTAGTAGATGGTGTTGGAAAAACTGAACAGCTACCTGCAAAAGAATGAAACTGGACCATCTTTTTATACCGTATGCAAAAATAAACTCAAAATGGACTAAAGGGCTAAATGTAAGACCTGAAACCGTAAAACTCCTAAAAGAGAACCTAGGCGGTAAGCTCTTGGACACCAATCATAGCAACATTTTTTTCGGATTTGTCTCCTTGGGGAAAGGCAACAAAAGCAAAAATAAACAAGTGGGACTACATCAAACTAAAAAGCTTTTGCATTGTAAAGGAAACCAGCAAAACGGAAAGGTAACCTATTGAATGGGAAAGGATATTTGCAAATGATCTGTTTGATAAGGGATTAATATCTAAAAGTATAAGGAACTTATACAACTCAACACTGGGTGCGTGGATGGCTCAGTGGGTTAAAAATTCTGCTTTCAGCTCAGGTGATTGAGCTCTGAATCAGGTTCCTTGCAAAGTGGGAAGTCTGCTTCTTCCTCTGCTCCCCACCTCCCTGTCCCGGGCTCATGCCTGCTCTCTCTCTGTCTCTCAAGTAAATAAAATATTAAAAAAAAAAATACAACTCAACAACAGAAATCCCCAAACCAAACAAATAATGGCCAGAGGATCTGAATAGACATTTTTCCAAAGAAGACAAAGAAGACATGCGTCCAACGGACAGGTGAAAGAGTGCTCTACATCACTGCTAATCATCAGGGAAATACAAATAAAAACCACAATAAGATATCACCTCACACCTGTCAGAATGGCTATTATCAAAAAGATAAGAAATAATAATGTTGGTAAGGATGTGGAGAAAAGGGAATCAATCCTCAAACACTGTTGGAAGGAATTTAAATTGATTCAGCCAACTGTGGAAAACAGTATGGAGCTTCCTAAAATAATTAAAAACAGAAATACCATATGATCCAGGAATTCTACTTTATTTGAAGAAAATGAAAACATGAATATATACTCATATGTTCATTGTAGCATTGCTTACAGTAGCCAAGACATGGAAGCAACCCAAGTGTCCAATAGATGAATGAATAAAGATTATATAGTGTGTGTGTGTGTGTGTGTGTGTGTGTGTGTGTGTACACAATGGAATATTGATCAACCATAAAAAATGAAATCTTGACATTTTTGTCATTGTAGATAGACCTAAAGGGTATTATATAAGTGATATCAACCAGAAAGAGAAAGACAAATACTGTATAATTTCCCTTAAATGTGGAATCTAAAAAACAAAGGAACAAATGAAACAGAAACAGACTCATAAATACAGAAAACAAACTGGTGGTTGCCAGAAGGGAGGAGGAATGGGAGGATGGGCAAAAAGATGAAGGGGATTAAGACGTATAAATCTCCAGTTATAAAAGAAAGAAGTCATGAGGATATAAGGTACAGCATAGGAAATATAGTCAATAATATTGTAATAACTAGTTATGGTAATGGATGGTAACTAGGTTTACTGATATAATTATTTCATAATGTATGTAAATGTTAAATCACTATGTTGCATACTAATATAATATTGTATGTCAACTGTTTGTCAACAACAATAACCAAAAAACTTTAAAAAAGGGAAAAACAGTTTTTTAAAGCTTTCTTAAAAGCTGTTGATATGAATTTCATTTAGAAAGTCTTTTATTAGCACCATTAAAATGTTATACTTATTTTATAATATTACCGTTAGAATATTATTCCTTATTCTAGAAATACATGTGTATTATTGATAATATTATTTATTTTTAGTGCAACAATAGAATGTTTTCAGTGTCTGAAACATAAAGTTTGTGATCATGAAACACTGTAATGTTTTTTGCTGATTCTAGTTTTTGTAATGTTTTGTAACATTGTAATTGTTTTTATTTTTCACTAGAAAATAAAATATTTTAAAAAGTATAAGTAGTGAAACAAATCCATAAAGAAAATTATGTGTGAAATTTGTCAATGAAAATATTGAATACAATTTGTTTTATCTTCTATAATATTTTGACACTTGAAATTAATGGTATTTTTATTTTATTTTATTTTATTTTAATGATATTATTTATTTATTTGACAGAGGGAAACACAGCTAGAGAGGGAACACAAGCAGGGGAGTAAGAGAAGGAGAAGCAGGCTTCCTGCAGAGCAGGGAGCCCGATGCGGGGCTTGATCCTAAGACTCCCGGGATCATGACCTGAGCTGAAGGCAGATGCTTAATGACTGAGCCACCCAGGTACCCTGTGAAGTTAATGGTATTTTTAGACATGAACGTACAGTAAGGTGATTTTAAATATGTTGACTTTTAAATTTAAAGAAAGATATACTTGTGATGATAGAGAAGACACATTAAGCTTTGATAAATGGAGGAAAATAGAGCATTGCTATATCTCTGTATAGATCCTAGTAACAGACTAACAGTAACAGGCTCAGCTTGTGTTTGTAAGCAAGTGTGTAAGTAATTTCCAATTTCCTTTCCACTGTGTTTCCAAAGCTTTAACTGTTTCATGACCAACTGTATATTGGGATTTTTAGAAATCCAATCTTTAGGTTGAATGGTCTTATTTTAGCATGTTTATCTTCATTATTAAAACTCTTGATGTATAATCTGCTTCTTTTCAGGACTATATGCCACAACTTGTGTATGTATCTCAGGATTATTTTAGTCAAGAGAAGACATTAATTTTATTAGTAGTACTTTTATTTAGTTCTTTTCTGGGACCTTGTTAGATTCTGAATAACTTAAAAGCAATGAAATTCTTTCTGTAATAAAAATCTAGTCATTGGGACAAATATTATAGAATTCTTCACATGATACTCATGCAGATAAAGGTGTGGAATTAATATGTATGTCTAAAGAATTTATATTAAAGAGGTGTTTTTAATTATCGAGGAAGGTAGCCCTCTAAAGATTTTAATTAGATTTACATTAATTCACAGATTTGTTTAATGTCTCATCTCTTCTTTTGTTTTTCTTTTATTTTTATTTTTTATTTTTATTTTTTTAAAATATTTTATTTATTTATTTGACAGAGAGAAACACAGCCAGAGAGGGAACACAAGCAGAGGGACTGAGAGAGGGAGAAGCAGGCTTCCCGCCGAGCAGGAAGCCTGATGTGGGGCTCGATCCCGGGTCTCCAGGATCATGACCTGAGCCGAAAGCAGTCACTTAACCAACTGAGCCACTCAGGCACCCCTGTTTTTCTTTTATTTTTAAAGATTTTATTTATTTTGCAGGGAGAGAGAGCACAAGCAGGGGGTGGGGCAGGGAGTAAGAGGACAGAGATGGACAAGCAGACTGTGCTGAGCGAGGAGCCCCAGGGCTTGATCTAATGACCCTGGGATTATGACCTGAATGGAAATCGAGAGTTGGATGCTTAACTGACTGAGCCACCCAGGCACCCCTCATCTCTTTTATTTTTAAATGGCTAATCCATGATAGCCAAGCTTGAATAATAATGTGTAAGACTAAAACAAAATAATACAAAAAATTATAACCTCATTTTAATTTACGAATGATCAGTTCTATATTGTTTGTATATTATTATATTTGCTATCTTTGTAGAATTACAGAATTACATTTAAAGCTTCAACTTTTTATATTCTTTTAATTTTTTTAATGTTTCTTATCCATATAATTGAAACAAAAACATTTAACACCATTTACTATAAGATCTGTGCACTTGGACATATTTCACATTTTGCAAAGCTATCTTAAGACTTGCCACCTTCTATGGTCTCATGAAGAAAATAGTCATAAAATTCTGAAGTAGATAAATGACCGCAGGGGTTTTCCCTTGATACGCCTTTTCCACCTTGCTTCTCTCATCCTTGTTTTACCCCATCCTCTAGCCCCGGTGTCTGACAGCTTTGTCAGTCCTCAGATGACTTAGTTGAACCATGTATCTTTCGTTACTTTGCTATCTTTCCAGTTACTGTTCTCACTTTTTCTCACTGCCTGGTGAGAACTCAGTCATGGAGACTGAAGTCTGAATAAAAGGGGCATTCATGGTGGTTATGACAGCGAAGGTTAAGTTTAGGCTGCTAGAGGGTTTGAAACAAAGGAGTGATTGAGGGCTTCATCACCTTCACCTTATTTGGGTAGTAAATAAATTATTTTGGAAGTAGTAAGACTCATTATGAAGATAATGAAATCCTGTCCAGACTGAATATATCAACAGTGATTAACTTGAGCTAGAATACATTTTAACACCAGTTTTTTTACTAATTAGGAAAGAGCCAGTATGGTTTTTTTTGTGTATTAGAATATATGCTACTGGCTTTCCTCCCTCTCTCTTTTTCCTTTCTTCTTTTTTTTTTACATTTTGTTTTGTGGGAGCTTCTTAACACTAGGGAATTTTTAGAATTTGAGTTCAAATATATCTCAAGTAAAGTCATATTAATAAAAAATAATTTTACATGGAATACTCCATGGCCTTCTAAAGGCTCTTCAAACAGGGTTAAAAGTCTCTTTACCTTACCTCCAAGACTTCCTGCTCTCAACCTGTATCTGTTACCAGTAGTTATTCCCATTTTCTCGCTCTGCTGGGTAGTTAATGGAATAATTGAAGTATGAATTTGTGAGTTATTACTTTATTACAGAATAGAAGACCTGAGAACAGGGAATAATTTAACCTAATAACTACCAGTTATATTTTGGTTTATAGTTGTGGTTTTCACACATACTTATATGATCAAACTGAAATATTCCAGACTAATGGATAAAGTAGTAAAATGATTGGGAAAACTAGTGGTGGTGGTAGTACCTGATCATAGAAATAGTTTGGTGTGACAAAAGTAGAAACACTAAAATTTCACAGGAATGTATAAACCATTTTTACCATCACTGTGCTGTTGAACTACATCTAGGGTAATCTGATTATACATATTGTAACAATGTTTTATGTGATAGAAATATGTATTATTTATTCAAATAAACACAAAATAAGAGACTTTGGGTTCAAGACATAGACATTCTTAGTACTGCAAGATTTAACAGTCAGAACTTTCTAGCTAACATGGATTCTGTTAGGCTAATGGGACATTAATTGGATTTTAGACATTAGGTGTAACAAACGCTTACTATATATGGAGACTGATCTAGTCACATATTCTTGAGAGAGGTCATGAATGTGAGGGAAAGCTTTTTAGATTAGGTAGCTTATTCAAGCCTGCTGAGTTTTTCCTCTCTTCCAAAGGAGGATAAGAGCCTGTAGATTTTTACAAGGGATTGATCTGAGAGAGAACATAACTTAATTTCTAAGGTCAAAGAAACTAATTCAACTCAGAGTGTTTTTTAGTTTTTGTTTCTGAAAGAACTTCTAAAAACTTCTAGCTGTGATCTTTCAGCTTCCTGTTCCTCCCTCTCTAATTACTCTTAGCCAGGTTTTGTTAACTGCTGTCAACCCTTGCAATCATTGGGAAGGATAATACTGGGGTGAAATTGCTTTTAAAAGAAAATTGTACAAGAAGAACCTGTATACAAATGCATACTGAGCCCAGTAAAATGCATATGGGACTGTCTTTTGTATGTGAGGATGAGTTTTGTTTGTTGTAGTGGGACAGAGCTTGTTTGATCCATTTCAACTTTCTCCAGTAATTCTTCCTGTGATATGCGTATATGAATTAGTTATACGAGGTGAGGGATTTGGCTAAATTGTTAGCAGAGTCATTCATTTAATTCAACTCGATATAATTTCTTTTCTTTTTTTTTTTTTTTTTAAGATTTTATTTATTTGACAGAGAGAAACACAGCCAGAGAGGGAACACAAGCAGGGGGAGTGAGAGAGGGAGAAGCAGGCTTCCTGCCAAGCAGGGAGCCCGATATGGGACTCGATCCTGGGTCTCCAGGATCATGACCTGAGCCGAAGGCAGTTGCTTAACCAAGGCCACTCACGCGCCCCAACTCGATATAATTTCTTGATATAATAGTCTCTGACATACACAGCTTTATTTATAGAAAATAGTTTTGTTTCAGTTAGTGGAATTTATATGTCAATAAAGAAATAAAAAAAATACTAAGTTAAGTGCCTGTTAAGTGTTAGATGTATTACTAAATAATAAAGATGCTGCAATTGAGACAGATAAGATTTATATCCTTACTGAATTTACAAATGTCAGAAGCCTATATTAAAGGAAGCATAAAAACTTAAGCATCAGGTTCTAGGTAAATGATAAAAAATGTGGAAAATAAAGAATAACCTTTCTGGCCTTCTCTCCCTCCTTCTTTTTCTTTACCTTCTAAGAGAGTGAAGATAGTCACATTTTGTATTATAATTTTTACGTGTACTGATATTATAGATTTATAAGTACTTCGAAATTGTGTGTGATTTTACAATAATTCAACTACAGGAAGATTTATTTATGCACATCGTGGGAAAAATTATAATACAGCAGTACTCCTTTTGAAAGCTTTTTTCAGCAGTTAAGGTTAATTTAAGATCAGATCACACAAGCTTGGTTTGTGTTATTTTTATAGACACTATTCAATACTTTGTTCTTGGAAACTTTGAGGAATGAAGAAGCTATTATTCATAAAATGAAGTCATGCTCAAGACTTAAGGCTGGTTGTAAAGTGTTAATCTTTGGAGATGGGGAAATATTTCTTATCTTGAGTTTGGAATGTGGGTAACTTTAAGGCTGCTGTATGAAGCAACATTGCCTTTGCATTTTACTTACAAGAGAGAAATGTGGTCTCCTTTAGTGGAGCAAAGCACTTTGTGACACACCTCTCAGATTACACACCATTCAAATGATCCCCATAATGTATTTGGTTCATGTGTTTCTAATTAGCTACTAAGAATGAAAGATTCATTATGACCTATTTCAGAAAACATCTTTATTTGCATTGCAAAGAGCTTAATTGTTTGGAAACAGGATCAAGGATTGCTTTCAAGTTGTAAGTTGGCATGTATGGGTTGGGGTCATGACTGTCATTGAACTTTAAAAAACAGAATTTCTGTGCAAAGAAGGTTCTCAATAAATATTTATCAAAGCACTGATTACTATGTTGACTGTAGAAGGATAAAAGTGCCTGAGTTTTCCCATATTGTTAATGATGTGGACCCAGTATTTTTATAGCTATTATAGAAAGTCCTGATAACCTTTCCCTTATCTTGCCTTTTGGGCAGTGTATAACAGAATCACAGGGAGGAGGAAGTCATACCAACTTGCCAGACAGATGATTGGAGTCCCTGTGGCAGGCTTGTGACCTAATTTTCCAAGCTCTGTCTATACAACTATAGAGTTATAGCCATGTGCTGTTAGCTTGAATAACACTAAGCTTGGGGGTAGGGGAGAGAAGGAAGGAGGAATAGATGTATAAATCTCTCTAGTTTTGCCAGACCCATAACATGGAAGCACTTTTGTTAAAAAAGAAAACTTAATTCCTTATTTCCTCATTTTGGATAGTCCTTCTTATATGGGTCTCAAACAAATAATTAATTGAGGACCTTGTATGTTTTTAAAGATTGATGGCATAATCAGTTATTTTTGAAGTTTGTCTTGAAGACTTTTTTTTTTAAAGAAAAATGCAGTATGAGAGTATGTTGGTTAAAGATGGAATTGTTTTCTTGCTTTTCTTGTGCAGTAAGTTTGTGCATTTCTGGTAGCAGTTCCTTGGTGGTCCCAAGATGATGAGACTGTTTTTCTCTCATTAAGCAAATATTTAGGAGTACATGTAGTCAACTATGTTTAGTAAAATTACATAAGATTTCCAACCTTTGTTATAAGTTTCACAAATTGCTACTGCAAAACTGAGAATTTTAGATACCAGTATGAGGTAGTTTTGTTAGGTCATCCACTGCTCTCTGCTTGCCATCTTGCCTATGTAATGTTAGCTAGACATGGATAAGACTGTTCTTTTTCTCCAGGTATGTAGATAAATTCATGTCATATGCTATTTTGAAATTTGTTGAACCAGCTGGGATGATAAAACTGACACAGACTAATGTCAACTGCACTTACATAAAATCACACTATTTTTTCTAGTAGGTACTTCGAATACTTATTTGCTTCTGTGACATCATTGTCTCTGTCCCCACCCCTAACACTTTCTGACTTCTCTCTAGCATCTCTTGAAGGGGCCAGTAAACCCAGTACTAAAATATTTCATTCATCTCCCCTTACCAGGTAATTGGTCCCATGTGTATCTTTAATGCCCAACTGCATCAAGATATCTCATTCATTTTCCTTCTTTCTCTGGGTGGTGGTGGGGGGTGATTGAATTTTTTTGGCTTCAGGATTGCCTTTTCAGCTTAAACCAAATTGTGGTAAGAGAATCATTATTAATCAAAATTAATAACATTAGAGTGTAATTTTAATAATTTAGGCCTCTGTCTCTTGTAGAATGTATTATGGAATCAATTTAAAATGTTTCTTCTCTGTCTTATGTGTATGTGCCTATGTCAGACTGTTTATATTGTAAGCTTCTAGAGTCCATGTGTCTCTTAATTCTCTTGATGTGATGTTATGTCTATCTGGAAGTTATTTTCTTAATGTCCTCTTTCTGCTGCCTTCTGTCTTGTTCCTAGCTGAGATTCTCGAGGAGGACCTTACTATCTGTTGTTTCCTCTTCCTCACTCTTCCTCCAATAGTCCACCCACTGTAGTCTGGTGCCAGAGCTCATCATGCCTCCTTATCATTTGTAGTCTTGTAAAAGCCAAGCTAAAAGGCCAGTATTTAGTTTTCATCTTACTTGATTTTGCTGTAGCATTTGCTGCAAGCTCTTAGAGGACATGGGCTATGTTTTGTTCACTATTGAATTTTCTATTGCTTATAGTTTGTAGTACTTTGTAGATTGTTCATTTACAGAATGAATGTATGCTTGTAAAGATCACTTTTTTTTTTTTTTTTGAGAATGTTCTCTTCCTTTGGCTCCCATGGTACTTGCAGTTCTTTAATGGTTTACATCCTACCTCTCTTTTGTTACTTATTTGCACTTAGATGTTCCTTCAAAAACTCTACTCCTAGGAGTTTAATATGTATCTAAAAGTTGTTGGGAAGTGCTCTGAAGTGGTAATCTCAAGAAAGTTGTAGCTCCATTTGTTAGTAGCAGAGAAAGCTAGTGCTTTTGCAAGGGGTGAGAGGTCTCTGTTTATGATTTTGTTCATAATCTGAACACTCGCAAGTTGAGAAGTGTCTGAGTTTTCCAGAATTCTTTTCTCAGCTCTCATCTTATTTCATGTTTCATTGTTTTCCAAGATCACTTTAGCACTTAACATTGTTTTCATTAGAACAGTGACTTGCAATTTGTCTCCTCCTGGTAGCATTCCCCTAAACTCTAATCCTTTGTTTCTGATTATACCTGAAGGTTGCATAGGCCTCTTAGACTTTGCTTTTACCCAAATATATTTGTTGCATTTTTCCTAAACCTGCTCTCCTCTCTTCCTGTTCCTCTAAATGGAGCCACTATTACTGAAATGGTAACATTAATGATCTGTTGAATGAATGAATGAATTTGTTGAATCTGTTGAATGAAAAATGGATCTTACTGGACTTTTTTCTTTGCCTTGCCCACCACTCTGTCCCACCTTTAAGTGATCAGTCACCAAATTCTGTAGATTCCTGTTATAGAATGGCTGACAGAGCATTTTCTTTTTCCCTATCCTCACTGCTAATCGTATTATTACCTTGCTTAAAATCCTGCACTGTTCCCCATGTGCTTGTTATGAAGTCCAGTTCCTTTTTATAGTGGCACCCAAGAAGGCCCCCTGTGACACAGTCTCTCTACTTTCAGATCTCATTCTTTGACCCTTGCACTCCACAAATGCTTTAATAATTGCAGTAATTGAATACACTTAGCTTCATGCTTCCATGACTCACACAATCGCTTCCCTCGGCCTGGAGTGTGCTCTCTGTCAAGCTCATCATTTTGTCTATATTATTTTACATTTGGCTTAAAGGTTACTTTCCTGGAAAAATTTAGTTCCTTCTTTGTGCCCAAGTGGTATCTTATACTCACATTAAAGTAGTAATTAAGTTGCATTTTATGGTTTATTTATTTGTTTTTCTGTTTAGTCTGAACACTTGCAGGTAGAAAATGTGTCTTTGTCTTTCACGTGCCTTAGCTCAATGCTAAGTGTACAGTGTGCACTCAGTTTTTGTTTTGATATAGATTCAAGGAAAAATTGTTTAAAGTGCTTTTTGGTGTTAGTGAGATTTCAGTATCTGTTCTACATGTAAACAAAGAGTAAGAGAAAAACTGAGCAGGGTTCCTTTGTTCACTGACTGTTTCACCTGTTCTCTCTGCCGGAGTGTTCTGGAGGTGAAATTGAAAGGTGGACACAGTTTATCGGCAGCATCGTTCTATTTCTTTATCTCTTGTCATTCTTCCATATTTTACCATAGATGTCACAAGGTTGTCCTCCAGCTGCCCAAGATGTCACTGTTCCCACCCCTCTCCTTTATGAAATTTAACATTCAAGTTATATCCAGCTGGAGAGCCTGTGATTTATAGGTAAAATTTGGAGATTGGACCAGTATGGGACACTTTAAAATTGAACCTTTTGCTTCTTGCCACCACCCTTTATGACCCTCCTTTCCAGTAAAAGTAGATCTACAGTATTTGCCAATAGATCAGGATTTAATCAAAATGCCTCTCTGGAGGTGACTTACTTTATAATCTTAATTATTTAAGAAAAAAGATTATTAGTAACCACAATAAATGATAAATACTATTAAAATGTATGATATATGAGATGCATAAAGACTGTGTGGTCTAGCTATCTTATTTTGCTAATAAAGTAAAACCAAGGCAGGTAAAATGATTTGCCCAAAGTTATACAACTAGTTCATTGCAGAGTTAGTCTTAAAATCTAAGTATTCTAAGCCTTTGTGTGACTGTACTGATGCTCTCTTGAATTTGGTCAAGAATTTGAAAATTCATTTACTCATAATGTTTATCAGTTCCATCTATTGTTCTATTTCTCTGCACTAGGTATATTGATATGCACTAGGGACGGTGCTAAGGTAGCGCTCCATAACTGGGACTAAATTATGGAGTGAAGGAGGTGTGAATAAATTATTACAATAATATAATATTGTACCTACTCCACAGGTACAATACTTAGGCTTTTATTTAACACTATTAAAATTTTAGAACTAATTTGCTCAGCTTATTTCCAATCCCAGAGGAGTAAAGAGATAGAAGGTGATGATGAGGTTCTAGACTGGTATATAAACAGCAAGGGAAGGGACAGCTCAGAGGCTGGTAAGAGAGAGGGGGAAAAAATGCCTGTACATATTATATACTATATGGTTTATATACTATATCTATTGAGCAAAAGAACCCAAATCATTATAGACTAAGTGCATTTAATTAAGGGGGGAAATTGTGTCTTACACCTCAGTACACTGTAAGAATGTTGTAACACATTATGATGCTTGATATTAAAAATGTCAGCCATACAGTGACCATTAAGAAATGATTATAGGCCACAACCAGGGCAGAGTGTTGGTGGGCGGACACCCTTGTGCTACTGAAGAGTGATGTTATCATTACGGTGGAATAAGAGGGTTTTTATTTTTTTTTTTTATTTTTTCCATTTTTCCCTCTTCCTCCTGCAAAGAACACCAGTTTTTTTTTTTTTTAAGGATTTTTATTTATTTATTTGACAGAGAGAAACACAACTAGACAGGGAACACAAGCAGGGGGAGTGAGAGAGGGAGAAGCAGGCTCCCCGCGGAGCAGGAAGCCCGATGTGGGGCTCGATCCTGGGCCTCCGAGATCATGACCTGAGCCGAAGGCAGTCACCTAACCAACTGAGCCACCGAGGCGCCCCAAAGAACACCAGTTTTGACATTGACAGTCACTCATAGTCAGTAGCGCCCTTGTGGAAGCCTGGAAGTTCAGCAGAGAAGCCAACAAACACATCATTGGAGGGAAAAAAAAAATGAGATTGAACATAGTGGAGAGGGTAACAGGGACAGTTTCACCTTACCTGTGTTGCCCCTTCCCCAAGGCATAGTGCAGTGCCGTAACAGACCTTCTTGGCCCAGGATTGCTCCTGTGGGGAAAAGTAAGAGTATGTGAGTGAGTGTCCAGCTTCCCCAGCATGTGGGATGACACCAGAGACCTACTTCTTTTCTACCCCATGCACAATACCAAGTAGTGAATTGCATGACTAGGAAAACAGCAGTTAGGGCTCAGGGTAGAATATATCAAATGGCTGCAGATCCCACTAACAGCTTTGCAGACTGTATTAGACTATATTGCAGACTATATTAGGAAGCCCATCCATGAGAGCTTCTGGGGATGCCTCACCTGTGGATCTCTACCCCTGGCCCATAGCCACCTCCCCTCCCCCAACACTCCATGTACCTTACCCCTGCACTTCCCCATAGTGGCCCCATAGTGGGCCAGGTCCTGTATACTCCTGAAGCAGTGAGAATGAACTTTTGCAGACAGTCAGTGAGCACTTGCAGAAAGCCGGTCTGACTCTGCAGTATTGGAAGAAACTATACAAGGTTGAGCATTCAGTACTGCCCTAGGGAAAGCAAAGGGAGGTTATCAGCATTTGACCTGACTTGCAGGATCCACAGAAGGTATACAATCTTATGAATTCCCCCGGAGAAGGGAATAAGAAGTATGCAGCAGGGATAGCCACAGAAAAGATCTGAGAAAGGCTCAGAATCCTTAACAGGGCTGAAGGAAGGTTTTCCCTCCTGAAGCCAGTCAGTAAAGACTGGAAGAGATGACTGTTTATTCAAATGCAAGATAGCAACACAGAATTTTGAGGAACCTTAAAAAATCAAAGAAAAATGACATCGCCGGAGGAAGACAATTTACAAGTAACTGATCCCGTTCCTTCTCCCATCGATGTTTTCAATTTTTCTGATAAAAGAATTTAAAATAGTTATTTTAAGGAAGCTCAGGGAACTACAAACAAACAACAAAACACTGAAAGGATAACTTAATGAAATCAGGAAAACAAAAAATGCAAAATAAGGCATCAACATCAGAAGAATCTGTGAAGTAGATGATGGATTATTCCAAATTATCTTGTTTAGAGGAGAAAAACAACAAAAAGAATGAAAAAGAATGAAGAAAGCCCATTTGAACCATAGAATACCATTAAAAGAAGCAATTGACACAATTTTGAAGTCCCAGAAGAAAAAGAGAGGAAGAAAGAGGGCATGAAGCTTATTTTAAAAAGAACAATAAAGTAATATTATTATTATTTATTATTATTTAAAAAAGAATAATAAAAAATGAGATTTTATCAAATATTGGGAGAGAATTAGACAGCTAAGTTCATGAAGCTCAATCTTCCCAAGATTTCAACCAAAAATGTTCTATTCCAGGACACATAATAAAATGGTGTAAAATCAAAGACAGAAAGCAAGAGGGGTGCCTGGATAGCTCAGTTGGTTAAGCATCTGACTCTTAATTTCAGCTTAGGTCATGATCTCAGGTTTTGAGATTCATCCCTGTGTTGGGTTCTGCACTGGGCATGGAGCCTGCTTAAGATACTCTCCCCCACCCACCACCCCAGCCTTGCTCATGTGTGCTCATTCAAAAAAAAAAAAAAGAGAGAGAGAGAGAGAGAGAGAGAGAGAGAGAGAGAGAGAGAGAGGAGAAGTTCCTGCCCTACAAGGGAACCCCTATAAAGCTATTAGTGGAATTCTCAGCAGAAACCTTTCAGGACAGGAGAGAGTAGGATGGTATATTTAAAGTGCTGAAGGAAAAAACTGCCAACCAAGACTTTTTTTCAGCAGAGTTGTTCTTCAGAAATAGACAGATAAAGGCTTTCAGACATCTGAAAGTTGAAGGAATTCTTCACCAGTATACTTGATTTATGAGAAATGTTGAAGTTGTTCTTCAAACTGAGAGAAAAGGATGCTAATTAGTAATAGGAAAACATATGAGAATATAAAACCCAGTGATAAAGTCAAATATTTAGCCATATTCAGAAAGCTGTGATACTATAATGTAATGGTACGTTAACTTACTAACTCTAGTACAAAGATAAAAGGATGAAAATATTCAAAATAAGTATAGTCAATACCTTGTTGATGGATATAAATTACAAAAAGCAGGTAAATTGTGAGATCAGAAACCTAAAATGTCTGTGTGGGGGGTGGGGGAGTAAAAGTGTCGTGTTTGCCTATGATCAAGGTTAGGTTGCTATCACCTTAAAATGCACTATTATATCTATAAGATGTTTTTGTAAGCCTCCATAAGCACAAATCTTCAGTAGGTACATAAAAGAGAAGGGAATTAAAGTATACTATTACCAAAATCAATTTACGAAGAAAACCAGCAAGAAAGAGGAAAGGAACAAGGGAACTACTAAGCAGCCAAAAAATAATAAGATGACATTAGTAAGTCCTTACCTGTCAGTAATTCTTTTAAGTATAAATGGATTAAATTCTTCAATGAAAAGACACAGATGGATGAATGGATTAAAAAGACAAAACAGAATAAGAGCTAACTATATGCTGCCTATGACTCACTTCAGCTTTAACAACACACATAGGCTCAAACTGGAGAGTTGGAAAATATATTCTATATAAATGGAAACCAAAAGAGAGAAGAGGTAGCTATACTTAGACAAAATAGACTTTAAGTCAAAAACTATAACAAACAAACAAGGTCATTATATAATGATAAAGAGTGAATTTATCAAGAGGATATAAAATTATAAATATACATATGCACTCAACATTGGAGTACCCAAATATATTAAGCAAATATTAACAAATCTGTAGGGAGAAATAGAAAACAATACAAAATTGGTAGAGGATTTTAACACCCTATTTTTGATAAGAGATAGGTAATACATACCGAAAATTAGTAAGAAACTATTGGATTTAAACAATACTTTAGATCAAATGGATCTAACGGACCCATGTAGAACATTCCATCCAAAAGCAGCAAAATAAAGTCTTATCAAGTGCACATAGAATATTCTTTATGATAGATCATATGGTAGGTCACAAAACAAGTCTTAGTAAATTAAAGACTAAAATCATACCAGATATCTCTTAGATATTAGAAGGGAAATAAAAAATCTTAAAATTGTAACAGCATACCAAAACTTATGTGACACAGCCAAAGCAGTCCTAAGGGGAAAGTTTATAGCCATAAACTCACTGGGAAAAAGGAAAGTCAGCAACCTAACAACTTTAAAACCTCAAGGAACTAGAAAGATAGTAAATGAAATGCAGAGTTAGCAGAAGGAAGATCAAAACAGAAATAAATGAAGTAGAGACCAGAAAAACAATAGGAAAGATCAATAAAACTAAACTGATTTTTGAAAGGATGAACAAAATTGACTAACTTGACACATCACTAATCAAGGAAATACTGAATCAAAATCACAATTAAATAATACCTCACACTTGTTAGGATGGTTTTCATCAAAAAGACAAGAGATAATAAGTATTGGTGAGGATGGAAAGGGAGAAGAAACCCTTGTGAGCTGTTGGTGAGAACATAAATTGGTATAGTCATTATTGAAAACAGTATGAAGTTTCCTTAAAAAAAACTAAAACCAGAACTATCAAACTTTTCAGAAATTAAAATACTGGTTAATTGGAGGATGGGAAGTTAAGAACCTTTGTTTCTTTTTTTAATGTTTTATTTATTTGACAGAGAGAAACAGCTAGAGAGGGAACGCAAGCAAGGGGGAGTGAGAGAGGGAGAAGCAGGGTTCCAACTGAGCAGGGAGCCCCCTGCAGGGCTCGATCCCAGGACTCTGGGATCATGACCTGAGCAGAAGGCAGATGCTTAACAACTGAGCCATCCAGGCACCCCAGGGAAGTTATAACTGCACCCCTGTATTCGCTATAACATTATTCACAATAAGTAAGAATTGGAAACCACTCTAAGAGTCCCTCCATAGATGAATTGGTAAAGAAACGTGGTTGTGTGTGTGTGTGTGTGTGTATGTATGTGTATATATATATATATATATGAATATAATTTCTATATATTATCAGCCAGTAGAAAGAAGAAAATCCTGGCATTTGTGACAATTTGTATAGTTGAGGGCATTATGCTAAGTAAGTCGGGGAAAGACAAATACTCTGTGATTTCACTTATACGTGGAATCTAAAAAAGCTGATCTTACAGAAACAGGAGTAGAATACTGGTTGCCTGGGCTGGTTGTGTGGGAAATGGGGGGATGTTAGTCAAGGAGTACAAACTTCCAGTTATAAGATGAATAAGTTGTAGGTATCTTATGTAAACACCACATTGTGACTATAGTCAATAGAGCAGTTATACATCCTTGAGTGTTGCTAAGAGAATAGATCTTAAGTGTTCTCACTACACACAAACATGGTAATTACTTGAAGTTTTAGAGGTATTAACTAAAGTTAATGTGGTAATCATTTTGCAGTGTACAATATATGTATCAAATGCACACCTTAAACTTACATAATGTTGTAAGTTATATCTCTATAAAGCTGAAAAAAAGAAATGGTTGTAATGTTCAGAATTCTCTGTGGAAAGATTGGCGAATAGAAGCATGAAGAAGATTGTTTAAATGAGTAAGTAAGAGTAAGTAAGAAATATATTATAAAATGCTGCAAATTACATAAATTGTTACAATAAACTTTGAAATTTGTATAGAAATAAAAGTAATCAAAATAATTTAAAAATGACTTTAAGAGGTACTCTTATTATCTAGAAAAGTCATGTATGTAGACAAGCTGTAGGTTATAATTAAATTAAAGAGTGTTCTTCTCTTATATCATTCATGATATTGAGAGGCTGTTACTTCTTCACTTATATTTATACCTCATTAGAGGTATGCATAGAACTTTTTTTTTTTGCATGGAACTTTTTGAAGACTAGTAACTTTAAAAAAAACTTTCTTGTCCAGTGCCAGAGTTAGAGTCTGATTTCTTACAGAGATTATAATTATGTTGACTGAGTACTGACATAAAGTCTCACGCTTGAAATTATTTTCCCAAAGCATTCTGAAAAATGTTCTCAGGTGAGTTTACAGAAGTTTATTTAATCCCCAATAGAGCTGATTTATAGGGACTAAATTTTTCTGTTTTCATAATAGGAATAAGAATCATAAAATCCGGGGTGCCTGGGTGGCTCAGTTGGTTAAGCGACTGCCTTCGGCTCAGGTCATGATCCTGGAGACCCGGGATCGAGTCCCACATCGGGCTCCCTGCTCAGCGGGAAGCCTGCTTCTCCCTCTCTCACTCCCCCTGCTTGTGTTCCCTCTCTGGCTGTGTTTCTCTCTGTCAAATAAATAAAATCTTAAAAAAAAAAAAGAATCATAAAATCCATCTGGGAACCTGAGAAACATATCCAATCTTTATTGTTGCCCAAACCTCTTGAATAATAGTCTTTCTAGCCTTTCTCATGTGTTTTAACCAGTCTGTTGCACCCAAAAACCTCCCTATGAGAAAGGTTTTCATCTCTCCTTTCCCTTTGCTGATCCAGGGGTAGAAGAACTTCTTTTGCCAAAAGAAGATATTGTGTTCTGTATGATAAAATAATTAAGTTGGCTTATCTCATTTCAGCTGTCTTGGTCTTAAATTATGTTTATGCGATTTAAATTCTTGTTTTGTGGATATAGTTGACTCTTGAATATTATGATTTCGAACTGTACTCCACTTCCATGTGGACTTATTTCAATGGAGTATAGTTCTATAAAGGTATTTTCACTTCTTTATGGTTTTCTTAATATTTTCTTTTCTATAGCATACTTTGTTGTAAGAAAACAGTATATAATATACAAAATATATGTTGATCAACTTTTTATGTTACCGATAAGGCTTTGGGGCAGACAGTAGGCTATTAGTAGTTAAGTTTTTGGGGAGTTAGAAATTATTAGTGGATTTTTGACTGTGTACTGTTTGATGCCTCTAACCTCCTTATTGTTCAAGGGTCAACTCTCTTTCGTTTAGCATCCAAACTACTCCCCAAAGTCTCTAACATCCTGATAAATTGATTTTTCCCCTCAGATTATGTACTAGACTGATCTGGCTGAAATTCAACGGAATTAGAGACTGGTGGTAAAATACTCCAAAATTAAAACATAAAGGTAAAAAGATTGAAGGACAAAAATTTCCTCAGCCGTATGTCATGGGATAATTTTACTCTTTCTGGTGACAATGTGTTATTTTGGGTTGCTTGGGCTAGGACTTGTCTTTGGTTGATGTCCAAAAGTTAAACTGCCTGTTTTGGTAGGGAGTGGATTGGACTCCACAACTTTCTAGGAAACAATGCTTTCCACTCCAAACTGCTAACCCTGTGCTTGTTCCAACCCTCACTTGCTATTTGGGCAAAGCTTACTCTTTTATTCAGTGGCTTATGGCCTACAGTTGGAAAAGAAAGTCACAATTAGATAGCACTTGTGTTTTGTGTTTCTTTGTCACTTGAATAACTTGTGTATAATGGGCATGTTTTCTCTAATTCATTTCTAAAGGTATAAAAATAAAAGGCAGAGTGAAGCCAATGTGGACAAGAGTGTCTTTACGATATCTCATTTGAGTTCATGATGAAATTGTACAAAATAAATCCCTTCCCTTTCTTTTGTGTTTTGAAATTAGCTCTCAATACTGGCACAAATAATCCTTACAGTGAGTCAGCTCCAGAAATAGTTCAATTCTAGGGAGACTCTCTAGCCCATTAGAAGAACATATCTTTGTCTACTTCTTTCCTTGCCATATCCAGTTGGTTGCCAAGTATTGCTGTTTTCAAATTGAAGTTTATTCTTGCTTTTGCCTTATTGTCCTACTTTCACTATTTTAGGGCCCCATGATTGTTTTCTTAAACTATTACCTTCTGAGTGGTCTCTACATCTGCCTCCATCCTACTTCAATTTATTCTTAAGTACTATTTCTAAATCAGTTCTGCTGAAGCTGAGCTTACATCATGTCGGTCCCTTACTTCAAACACTGCCACCAGAAGAGGTTCAATTTCAGCTCTCTGTAACCTGGTGATTTCCCTTCATTTTAAATTAGACCTGCTACTCTGTTTCTGATGAATTGCTCATTAGCCAAGGTGAAGTACTGCACACTTCTCCCAGGCCACCTCAGTCTTTTCAATTTCTCTGAGTTTTTTATATTTCCTCCCCCTTTTTACCTGGAATATGTTTGATTTTTTCTTCATATGCAAATCGAATCTGTCATTGGGCAAATTTATTCTGAGCCATGATGGAGTCATCTTTATGGTCTCTGATGAATGTTCTTCCCATATGTTTTCTCAGGATCCTTTGTCATTTCTTTTATCATGTACTATATATATATGTGTGTGTCTTACCTTCCACTAGGTAGTAAGCTTCTCCAAGGGAGGCTCTAATTTCTATTTTGAGACAAATCACAAGGCCTAGAGTAATGATTTTGTATGTGATAGTAGCTCAACATGTGTTAAATGATGAAATAAATGAATTCCTGTCTTGTATAGTCCATTGTATATTCCATTGTGAAGTTTGTATATTCTGTTATGAGTTTTATACCAAAAACATCTCAACTCTCAGTCTGAAAAGGAAAAATGTAATAGTGGCCACGATTTTTACTGAGCCTAAATTGAAATACTCTGAAAAAGTTTAATCATGGAGATAATCAGAATGTACTCTGTCATTTAAAATAAAAACCTCTGGCAAACATGCCTGTTTTTCAAGTTCTTGTAAGGTCTTTTAAGTGAAGACTATGATTATTCTCTTTAAACATCTCACAGAATTAATGAGTTGAACCATTCATTGTCTTAAGGTAGTTTATAACTTCATGGAGAAATAGAATTGAAATAAAAGGCCAGCAAAGATGAGAGTATTTCAATTTTACACCTTCCCTTTCTATCCATTCCTGTCATTAGTTTTCAAGGTTTGTGTAAAATAACAACCTATGAGTAAAACAGTGAGGTCTTTCTGATTTTTTTCATTAAAAAAAAAAAAAAAAAACCACTTATGAAAAGAGCCTTAAAAGCCATGCTTTAGCACATTGTTTTTATCAAGCTCCATGGAAATTATTAATTTTTTTTTTTTATTGTTACTAAATTTTTTTTTTCCAGTGTTTCAAGATTCATTCCCCATTCCCCACACCCAGTGCTCCCCGCTTTAGGTGTCCCCAGTACCCAGGCTCTCCCATCCCTCCACCCCCCTCCCTCCAAGTCCCTCAGTTTGTTTCTGTGTTCAAAATCTCTGTTTCGTTTCCCTCCCTAGATTACCCTAGTTCCCATTTGCTTTCCTTCTGCCACTGTCCTCCAGTTTGCCTCTCATGCACCGCAAGTAAGTGAGACCATGCGATACTTGACTTTCTCTTCTTGGCTTATTTCACTCAGCATAATCTCTTCCAGTCCAGTCCATGTTGCTACAAAAGTTGGGTATTCATCCTTTCTGATGGAGGCATAGTACTCCATTGTATAT
>PITA01015842.1:0-48621 GCA_004023965.1 Spilogale gracilis
TAAAATACATTTTGAACTTAAAAAATTAATTACATTTTGAGTCACTTCATTTTTGGGGTAGGCGTAGTAAAAGTCTAGTGCTTTTAATATCTTTCTTTTACACAAATGATTTTGTTGATACCACAACAACATTAACCATAGTTAAGAATAGTTGCAGGGTTTGGAACTACAGGTTTTAATGAGATAAAAAATTATTTTTCTAAGATATTGTACAAATCTTTGTAGTGGCCAATCAATCTCTGTCAACTTTCCTTTTTCATAGAAACACGGGAATTTTATAGAGTGAATATCCGCTTTCAAATTATCTGTTCTTTATCTAGTTCTTTTTTTTTTTCCTGATTTTACTCTTTCTAATTGAACATTTGACAATGGATGTTGATTTATTTTATGGCCACACCTTATCCTTTTGGAAAACAATTGGCATTAGTTTTATATTTTGAATTAAATCACAATCATAATTCCCTAGGACCCAAAGCAATCCATACATTTGTTTTAGCTTGGGGTGATTTTTTAGAACAGTGTAAGACTGCCACTCTCTGACAGAGAGACATATTCTGACATACCTCTTTTTTTCCAGAAGGCATAGAATAACCAATCATGGTGTATTTTCCCCACAAATATTCCAACTGGAGTACAGAAAATGATAGTCTTTAATTTGCACAGCAAGGTTGTATCCCATGGGTTTACAGGAGATTCAGCTGAAAGAACATCTATTCCTCAATCAAAGCACCTTTCTATAAGGGAATTATGGAAAACAAGAAACAAGTACAGGATTGTCAAAATAGCATCTGGAGGGGCGACTGGGTGGCTCAGTTGTTTGGGCAATTGCCTTCAGCTCAGGTCATGATCCTGGAGACCTAGGATCAAGCCCCGCATCAGGCTCCCTGCTCAGCAGGAGGCCTGCTTCTCCCTCTCTTACTCCCCTGCTTGGGTTCCCTTTCTTGCTGTGTTTCTCTCTGTCAAATAAATAAATAAATAAAATCTTAAAAAAAAAAAAAGGATCTGGTGTGCCTGCATGGCTCAGTCTGTTAAGCATCTAACTTCAGCTCAGGTCATGGTCTCAGGGCTCTGGGATGGAGCCTGCTTCAGGGTCCCCACTCAGCAGAGGGTCTGCTTGTCCCTCTCTTTCTGCCCCTCCCCACTGCTTGTGCTCACACACTCTCTTTCTCCCTCAAATAAACAAAATCTTTAACAAACAAAATAGGAACAACCTGCTCTATCATCAAATGGAGAGTGAGAAACTTCCAAGGAAACTGCAGAATAAATAACACCAGTAGCTATCAGAAAAGGCAAGGATATATTAGCGTAAGAAAAAGTTATGATACATAGGGCTCATCAGTTCCCACCACATCTCCTCAATGTGTCTATCTACTTTAAGTCACTTGCCAAGTATTTCCTAAGTGAGGGTTGTCCTTTTGGTTCTTTGATTCTCTAATCCTTATAAATCTTACATCCTTCAGAGTCTCTTTCTGCAATTCCTCTCCTAATGGCCTGGCTTTTTGCAATAAGGACATCCATTTACTATCTCTTTTCTTGTTTTCTCCTCTTCATAGTTGGCCAGAGTAGGGATTATTCACTTTCATAGAGTTCTAACCGAGCAGCCAATACAGCAGTCTACTCTCTTCTTTGGCTTTTTTTAGATTATTCGCTAACAGTAGCTACTGCTCCCATTCGATCAATAGTCTATTCTTGCCATATCACCACCTTTTCCTAAACTGGGTTTGGATAATGGGCATGAGAGCTAAGACAAAGGGAGTTAGGCCATAGATTCTTCTTTGGATCTACGAGAATAGATTTTGAGAAAATTTCAACAAATCAATGACAGAATTGTGGTACCTCACCATCTTCTGAGTATACCATTGCAACTTCTCTCAACTCATCTTTATTAGAAAGATATCAAGTATGTGGCTATTAGCAACCCCTCTCAATGGATCTCTCTATTGCTCTTAGCTCATCCACATTTTGGGAGGAGGGGAGTGGCAGAGCATTGATTTCCCTTGGCCACCATACCCTTGATGGGTGATTGTCTGGACCCTCATATTTGCTCTATTGAATGATAAAAAAACAGTTTTCTAAATAAGAAAAAGGATGGGGAGGAATCTCATCCCTTCTTTTCAACAGAGAGAATAAGGCTTCTTAATTTTTATTTTATTTGTCCTGACTATAAGCAGGATTATTTTTTCCATTAAATGTAATTTATTTATAACATGTAAATAGGAAATTTCACAAAGAACATCCAAACTAAGATTACTAATTATTGTATAATAATATATACAATTATATATATTATTTCTTTTCTCATTTTTGGAAAAGCAAAAATCACAAACATGCTTATAGGACCTAAGAATTTTACTCACCTATGCATAGAGAAAACTGACAATCAATTTGATACTTATGGAAATAGTTTCCATGTTTTGTAATCACTGCCCCCAGTTATTAAGTTCTTGTTCTAAATAGCTGGTAACTAATGGCATTATTGGTTACAGCTCTCTTTCTCCGGTGCGCTCATTATTCTCATCATTGCTGTGTAAACTATAACATGTACTCAAGCTTTGTAAAACTTGTAGTGTCCCTATCCACGACCATCCAACTAATTAACATCATTCAATCTCAACATTACTCATAGAAGCAACATATTTCACTGATCATAGTGGTTAACTCAGCCAATGATTCAACTGAAGCTGCTAAGGGAATATTTAATTTTTGAAAAGAGATCCTCCATGCAGCATACTAGCAATATTAGAACTACTTATATTCATGTAATATTCTCCAGGGCTTTTTAACATTGGAAAGCTTTCTTGGACCTCACAGCACATAAAGAAAAATGAGTATGACATAAGGGAAAATTACTACAAGTTTCAATGTTTTGTAAGATGTAATGGCATATTTTATGACAATACTGAGATTATACTCACTGAAGGGAAGTTATACAGCCACATATTTTTTGATGGATTGAAAGAAATTGCATTAGATAGCCAATAAAAATCTGTGACTTTTTTCTTGTAAAAGAACAAATTGACTTAATTCTGATATTTCTTTCAGACCTCTCTGTCATTCCTAAAAATTAAGTTTGAGTATTTTTTAATAACATAGTTTTGTCATAATGTGAATATATCTGGGCAATATAGACAATAGTCTAATCATTTACCATATATTCATTCATTCTGACTTTCTAATTACCCACTTGGTGATAAATAGAACACATGGCCTCTATTGAAACCACAGGGTTCAAGGGCATCCTCATTAGTGCTAAGTGGTAATAAAGTCCTGACCCTCCATCAGGCTTTTTCTGACACAACACCAGTGAGGAAGCAAGAGTGCTGGCTATAGGTGGAAGTCCAGATTCCTGACATGGTCTCCACTGACCATGTCAGGTGGTGTGTCAAGTGGTGGTGTTTTAGACTACCTGGTGAGGTTAGAAGTCCTACTCCCCTAATTTTATGTTCTTTGACCACTCTAGCAAAAAGGTTGGGTCTCCACTTATCCTGATAGAATGGATAGGAGTCAAGATACAGCCTTTTCTGTTTGAGTAGAATGGTTATTATATTCAAGTTTTTAGTCTTGATAGTTTCTCTCTTTCTTGGTACTTTGATTAGAGATTGCAGGTTCTGTTGTCATTTGTTTTGTTTTGTTTTGTTTGTATCCATTGGAATTTCTAATTTGCCTACTTCTTGAGGTCTAATCATGGGATATATGAGAGAAAACATATGAAAGTGTTGAATGACTATGTTGCACACCCGAAGCTAATATTACACTGAATGTTAACTAACTGGAATTAAAAAAAACAAAAACAAAAACAAAAAAACAAAAAAAACAACAACAACAACAAAAAAAAAACCCAAAAAACCTTGTTTGGTCAAAAACTATTAAATTTTGGATTATTTTGAAGAGAATATCTTCTTGAAAATGCTTAATTTCTCTAAGAAAAATACAGATTATATTTAGAGAATATTCAATATTTTACTATGTTGACCTATAAAAACTTCAATTTCATGTATTTAGTTCCCAAAATGAGTTAATTTTCTTTCAACAGTACACCAGTCAGGAAACTTACTGGTTAATCTCTATCAGAGCAATTTTTTATCTCCTGGAATGTGGCACACTTACTCCCTTGAAATCATATGAAATCTTGTCATTTCTCAACATTAAATGCTCATATGAACAGCTTTATATGTTCTAAAGCCGGCAATTATAGCATATATGGTAGTGGGAATTGGATCAAGATTATATTATGCCATAACTTACAATGTGAATATGAATAGAAATGTCTGCCTTGTGAGAGACCTTCCACCTAGCATCCTTACACAACTTACCTAAGAAACCAAATGGTATCATTAAGCTTCTCAATACACTTTCAAATGATAGGGGAAATGGAGTAGACAGTCACCATTCTTAGTGAAAATAAAGTGACGTGGTCTAGAAATTGTTCAGGCTACTGAGTTTCAAGAAGTGGCTTAAATATGTCACTGTATACATGAGACGATGCCAGCCTGCTGGTTTCAGTTCAAACTTCTCAAACAGCCACTCCATTTAAGCTTGTGCCAAGCCACATGAAAATACCACTGTTTGGATTCTTTCAGATCTAGTAAATTCACCAGACTGTTTCTCCAATTACTAAGATTCCTCATCTGGAACATATCTGCATAGTGTCCAAAAGAGAAAAGGTTCTGAAAAGTTAGCTTTTCTAGTAAGTTTTAATATTAATGACTACCTATTATTCATTTTAAATCATTTTTGAATTTTAAATATATTTATTTCTCTAGTTAAAAATTTAAAAAATAAGTCTTTATATAGAGGAATGACTACACTGATGTCTGTCAAGCTCACCCAAATAAATATTTATCCTCCATGGAAGTAACATGTCCTTCTAAATCCTGTTTGTGCCCTTGATAAACAGTATAAAATCTGCCTCTATATTTTGATCAGTATTCCAGAAGCGCTTGAGATCTGTATTTATATGTATTTACATGTCTTGATTTTTTTTTAAAGATTTTTATTTATTTGACAGAGAGAAACACAGCCAGAGAGGGAACACAAGCAGGGGGAGTGAGAGAGGGGGAAGCCTGCTTCTCCCTCGCCGAGAAGGGAGCCTGATGTGAAACTCTATCCCAGGTCTCCTGGATCATGAGCCTAAGGCAGTCGCTTACCCAACTGAGTCACCCAGGCGTCCCTGTCTTGATTTTTTTTTTAAGTTTGTACTTATTCTACATTTCTCGATCACATAAAACAGTATCTTTTGGTGAGCTGGATGAAACCCTATTGAAAGTGACTGAAAAATTAGAATCATGTCTTTGGAACTATTTATAACCCAACAGATATACCAATTTTATTGGAAAGTTTATTAAATTTATTTCAATGGACATTCATGGGAAATCTTGAAATAGGATTTTATTATTGTATCATAACACTTTTAGCCCTACCATGTTTGTGTTGGATATTCTTGACTGGGTGGAAAATTGTCATTTTCTGTCATCTCTTCCTAAAGAAAAACTGAAAAAAAAAAAGCATGCTGGTGATACGGTTTTATTGCCAAATGTAGAAGTGGTTTCAGTAAAAACTGTTCTTCTATCTAATTATTGTCAGAAAGAATAATTTCTAAACTCAAATGACCACTTTGGACAGCTATCTATAATACAGTGCAACAGAAAATGAGCCTCCTTTTTACATCTTACATCATGTTAGAGGAATATCAAAGCAGTATTATGTGAACCACAACATATTATATAAATAGCGATTTTATTTACAAGATCCTATATTTTTAAGACCTAAACACATGTTGATGTGAACAAGAACATCATTTCTGGTGGTTTTTTGCTTCAGTCACCTTGATAATAGTATTGGCTAACCACTTGTAGAGTCATATCTCACTTCTCTAGTAGTTCCTATACACGCAATGGGAGCACTATTCTTGCTTCTCCTCTGGACACTAAACTCATTGTGATAAAGCTTCCTCACAGAACAATGTAATTCAGGGACAGGGAGGAGCAGATGGCTCTCTCCTCAAGTATTTGTCATGAAATCTACAATTACTAAGACTTGTTCCTATACTCAAATTAAGTCATTTATGAACACGGCACATGCTTATGCTGCTAACTCACCTCCACACCATGCCCCCAAAACCAACACAAGAATGAGACAGTGGCTATTCCTTTCATCTACTGTCTTGCTCTTTTTGGCTGGTGTTCTTACACTGAAACAAATCTCTTCCTAACCCCACAGAAACAAAAATACCCAAGCAGAACACCATATGCAAATAAATCAATACCAGCAAGGTCACAGGCCCACAGGATTCCAGAAACAGTAATTCATTTTGAGCTCAGTTAGAAGTTCAGTCCCTGGCAAGTATACATAAATTGTACAAGTAATGAATAAAGAAACCATAATCTGGTGTCTGCAACTCTGTCTTCTCAGCTTCTCTCTATATCAGCTGGGCTTGTATCTCTGACTTCACATTTGTTATAGTCTCTTGCTTATTTGTGAAACCAACTGCTTTAATTTCTTCTTTCTGGTTTAACATTTCTCAGGCAATGCTCTGCCTCTGAATGGTCTTACAGGCCTTTTTTTCCTGAACATACCCCTAGAGGCCAAGGGCTGGCATCACTGTGCCAGTCTGGCCTTGCAATTTTGGTGATCAAACCTGTAAGGGCAGGCACTTGGTAGGTGCCTGATGAATGTTTGCTGATGATTCTGAATTCAGAACCAATAATAAATTACTTTATTTTATTACAGGAGTGCACTGTTCTGCAGCTGTTTCTCATCCGTTTTTGTCACACTATATCATTGAGACACATTCCCCAAGGTGTTGACTGAGCTACAACCTGATTGTAAATTACACATCTCTGGAAGATGTGTTAAACTTTTTCATGATAATAGTTTTTGTGTGTGGGGGGGTAGGTAGTGGGGACTGTTGTTATTATGTCGTTAGCGTTGTGTGAAAATGAATACAGCTTTGCTAATATAAATCCAAGTTAGATAACTCAAAATGCCAAACTCAGTGGGTAGTAAAGGCTGAGCCAGCATTGTACATAGCCAAGGGCTTTCCTAGATCTAACAAGGTACATTAAACAAAAAGCAGCCTATTCAGAAGAAATGTAAAAATGTGAATTAAATCTATTCTAGTTATAACCAAACACATAGGAAGTAAAGCTGTTTAAGTCTTCAAATATGAATGACTTTTCTGTTTATCATTTCTTAGAAATAATACCAATTATGCCAGAGTTATCAAAATTTACTTTCCGAAGAATATTCTTTGTATTTTAGATCCCAGTTGCAGGCCTAAGTAAGTATTGGTACAGCTCTTGGAGGGGGGGAAGGGGAGGAGGGAGAGAGGGTTTCTGTATCACATGAAAAGTATTTACATTTGTGCCATGGTATTAACAGATTTTACTACTTAAAGGACAGTAGGAACTGCCCATTTTCCCCTGTGTAGGCTTGGACATTGCACATCCTCTGGAAATATTCCCCACCTGAATCTAAAACAGACCTGAACCATTTAAGAATGTTAAGCAATGTCAGCATATGCTACGTCTCTATTTAATTATAAACTCCTCAAGGGCAAAGGCGTTGTTTCCTACCCCTGTGTTTTGTAACACCTACTATAGGATTATTCATTCAGCAGCCTCCTAAAAAACACTGGTGGCTGTACTCTTTCTGAAACATACCAGCTTAGGTATCTTTCAGTTTATTTGTCAAACACCATAAATCAGAGGGTCTTAAACTGAGAATTGAGGAAGATATGCTTTCCAGCACGGGAAAAGGTTGAAATTTTTATATTCATAAACCTCTACTGATTTTAGCATTTCCTTCAATTATGAAGGCTAGTAGTAACAACACAGAACAGTTTTTGTTGTTGTTGTTGTTGTTGTTGTTTTAAGATTTTATTTATTTATTTGACACTGAGAGAGATCACAAGTAGGCAGAGAGGCAGGCAGAGAGAGAGGAGGAAGCAGGCTCCCTGCTGAGCAGAGAGCCAGATGTGGGCCTCAATCCCAGGACCCTCAGATCATGACCTGAGCCAAAGGCAGAAGCTTTAGCCCACGGAGCCACCCAGGCGCCCAACACAGAGAAGTATTAATGGTATCGATGACTTTGTAACCAATAGAAGTCAGAGGAGATTTTACACCACATTCCAGTAATTTTTTATCTTTAAGTTTATTCTGTACTCTTAACTATTTAAAATAAAGTGAGTAACTGGGCAAGCCACTAAATCATACATGATTAGAATTGTCTATTTACAGATGTTAGTACAACCTAACTGCCAACTCATGGGCAACTTTGTGCCTGGTGATCATTCAGGCACCTAACAATAAAGCTGCATATGTAAACATCAGTACTTCAGACATCTGCATTACTTTTCAATACTCCAAATCTATAGTTATTGATTAATATGTGCAATAAGGTTAGCAAAGACCACCTGAGAGCTTAATGATCTTACCTACAGTAAGCAACAACAGTCTATACAATGATGTCTTAAAAATTAAATTTAACTTTTAACATGTCTTGTTTGTTAATGCACTATAAAGATGCATATATTTGAACATATCATAAAAATTTTAAAACATTTTCTTAACTCTTTTGGGATGACATAAAGCCTTCAATGAACATATGTCTCAAGGACTAGAAAATAATGGAAATAAAACCAAGTCCAGGTACCTCATGTCAGTGATCACTGATTAGTAAACTTTTTTATTCTTTGTTCTACCTTCTAATTGATTGGTTAATCCACCATGGAATACAACTTTGTATTCATGTGTCAGCACAGTGCAAAAGAATTCCAAAAAGACTATTTTGTATGGCTACTGTAAAGATTTTCAACTTTGGGAAGGGAGAATTATCCTTGTCACCTATTAACCTTTCAAAAATAAGCAGAGTGTTGGGACGCCTGGGTGGCTCAGTTGGTTAAGCGACTGCCTTCGGCTCAGGTCATGATCCCGGAGACCCGGGATCGAGTCCCACATCAGGTTTCCTGCTCGGTGGGAAGCCTGCTTCTCCCTCTCTCACTCCCCCTGCTTGTGTTCCCTCTCTCGCTGTGTTTCTCTCTGTCAAATAAATAAAATCTTAAAAAAAAAAAAATAAGCAGAGTGCTAAATGGTGAAAATAAAGTGTAATTAGTATTTGACTTGTAGACAAAAGAAAACATTTTCTCAAAGAACTAAACCCAGTGAAAGCAATTTTGGGATATAGATAGAGTTTTTATGATCATTTTTATTGAATACACATTTAAGAAGTCATTATTCAGGGATCCATTTCCAAGGTCTCTGCACCACAATAATATTTAGAATTTTCCTGTAAGAATTATCATTTATTCATGCTGTGTCTTTGAATTAAACTGAATCCAATGCTCTAGGAAACAAAGTTGCACTCAGTAAAAGTCAGTTGCTGGACAATCAATGGAAATCAAAACTTTGTGTATGAGACCACAGATTATTTGCTATTGGGCTGGATAGAAAAGACAGTACCATAAGCGGAAGATTTGGTCGCACCATATGGACATGATGGTTCTGTATAGTTGTTACCTTGACAACAGACTTTGCCATCAATAAACAGAAAGATAGTTTATGTGAGGCATTAAGCTTCACCCCAGTAGAATATTGCAATTATGCAGTTTCTCTGTGACAGAATTGCTTTCATGAACTCCCAAATCTATAATGCACCATTTCCTATATTACTTTCCCATAATTCTCCTTAGCAGGTAAGATCTCAGCTATACAGTTAATATAAATTGTGATAACATCATATAGGTTACTAAGACGTTCCAATAAGTCTTTGAAGATTATAAAAGTAAATAGAACTTATAACAATGTTTTTAGTTCTGGACTTTGTTTCTAGTTTATTAACTGACTAGAAATAACACCTGGACTGTAGGTAGATAGAGTTTAGAAAAATATTCCCAATTAGAACAAATTTTATCTTATTTATTATATTTAGTTTCATTTTCCATAACACTGTATTTTAAATTACATCAATTGGGCTTATTTCACTTAATTTCACACTTAAAAGACAATGCAAATTTGGAAATAACATTTGCATGGGGCATAGGTCTAGACTTCAAATTTCACACTTCTGCTTTTCTTTATTTGCTTTCTTTTCAAAGCCCCTGTCTTTGCCATGGAGGAAGTATACAGTTTAAAGACAGAGTTCACAGAGGTGCTTAACAGGATGTATGTGGGATATAAGAGAAAGTGTGGAATCCAGATGACTACACATTGTGAGTCTAGAAAACTGGATTCCCATAAAGAAGATGAAGAAATGAGGAGATTTAAATGCAGAATTAATAAGCCAGTGTTAGTATCTCATATTCAGATGCTTATTAGATTTACAAGTAGAGATGGTAAGAAGGAATTCAGTTATAATAGTCAAGAGAGAGGTTGAGCCTGGAGATACATGTTGGAGCCTGACAACATATAGATATAATTTAAAGCATATCAATGAATAGGATCTCTTAGGGAGTGAGTGATCAGACAGAGGAGAACAGGTTTCAGGACTAAGGCAGAGACCCCAGTAAAATTTAAGAACAGAAAGGTGAGGAATTTCTAGCAAAAAACACTGGAAAGGAGTGGCACCTGTACTGAAAAAAGATCTGGAGAATATCATGTCAAGAAATGTTTAAAGAAGAAAGACGAGGGCACCTAGGTGGCTCAGTGGGTTAAAGCCTCTGCCTTTGGCTCAGGTCATGATCTCAGGGTCCTGGGATCAAGGCCCTCATCGGGCTCTCTCCAAAGAGCCTACCTCATCTTCTCTCTCTGCCTACTTGTGATCTCTCTCTCTGTCAAATAAATAAGTAAATAAATAAATCTTAAAAAAAAGAATAAAGACAAAATCAAGAGTTTTAGATGCTTTATATTGATCAATACAAACTAAAATTTGCCCAATAAATTTGGCAACAAGGACTGGTGACCATGATAAGAATGGTTTCCATGGAGTAATGAAAAATAAAATCTGATAGGAATAGTTCAATTGATATTAGATAGGAAGGAGTTGGAGAGGAGGCATATATACAACCCTGTCTAGGGTGCTATTAACAAAGAACGGAGAAAGAAGCTTATGTGAGGATGATTTTCTCTTTGTTATGGCTGTCTTAAAATGTGATATATATATAATGTTTGCATTGTGATAGAAATGATCCAGTACAGTGAAAAAAACTAATGATTTAATGAGTGAGAGGATAATTAAAGGATAAATGGCTTAAGTAGGTGATGTGGGATAGAATCCAGGGCACAAATAAGTTGACACTCTTACATTTCTTATAATATAAGAAAAGTCAAGTTTGAAATTGTCGAGGTATACATATAGGTCACTTGCAGGAAGATATAGAGGTTCTTTTAAAATTACTTAAATTATTTGGTTGAATTAATAAGATAGTTCATCATCTGAGAGTGAAGATGAAGGAGGGATAAAAGATTAAACCAGAGTGGATAAGATAGGAAATAGTATTCTTAAAGAATAGGGATACAAACTGATTATAAAAGTGTCACAAAGCATTGGGCAGACTAGGGTTTCATTTGAATTCTGTGATTTAGAATCTGAAATGAGACCAGTCAGCTTGGCTGTACTTTCTTTAGCAATTTTGCTCTGATGTACATCTGCAAAGAGTTTGATTTAACAAGCTTTGGAGTTTTGCCAAGAGGAAAGGAGAAAGAAAAAAACAAGAATTATGGGTATATGCAAAAGAGTGATTATAATAGTGAATCATGGCATCTAATTCTGTGTAAGAAGAAATGAGGACATAGCATGGGTGACAGTGAAAAGCTAATAGAATGAATATATTGGACTTCTGAGTCAGGTGAAAAAGTAGTTGGAATTAGGGTGCTAGAAAAATAAGATTGAAAGATGGAGTTGGTTGTCAAAGATAGGGATACTTATAATAAAGGATTTAGATGAGTTGTAGTTATTGCACACAACAAGACCTGGATACATTAGAATACATGGCTGAGATAATTGGAGAAAAAATTACTAGAAGTGAGCTGGTCAAGAAATTAATAAGCCAGAGTATTGAATGTATTATATAGATGATATACATGGAATTAAAATTATTCAGATTGAGGAGAATGGGAATAATGGTAAAGAAAAAGATCTTGAACCAGTTGCTATTATCCTCAATAAATGAAAGAAAGTTACCATTAGGGATGAAGATAACTGAACAGAAAGTGACAACATGAGAATCAAAACTGGGCTTTTTATAGCCACTAAAGAAAAAAATATCTGGAAAAAACAATGAGGAAAGGTGAACTTATCCTACCTCTAGTAATATGTGGGATGCCACCATCAGAGAAGGCTATAAAAAAAAACCTAGCTTCCAATTAAGAAGAAAAATGATGGCCCATTTATAGAACATGCAGAGCCATGTGGAAAAGAGATTCTGGGTAATGAGAGATGCTTATGAGCCTTGGACTTCTTAGGTCTGTTGAGGAGAAGTTCTATGTTAGATTTTTACATTAGGACAATCTCAGGTAATTTGTAGTGGTAAGTCAGATGGTACACAGTATTGATGAATACTGACCTTACCGGGAACATGGAATAGTCTATGCCCCTCTTGAGCTCTGTAAAGAGGGACTCTTAAGAATAGGGGGACAGCCTTGCTAGGAGCATAAAATTTCAAGGGTTATAAAATATAGCATCTATGACTCAAAACTCATCAGATGCCATAGGGCTTTGCACGACATTGAAGTGCAGTTGAAGAATATGTTGAAGATCTGCTAATTAATTTTCCAAGAGTACTCTGCATTGTTAAATTGGATGTTGTTCTTTTATGGAAAATAACAGACTTCTGCAGAAAGGTGGTTTAAAAAAATCTTCTGTTAGTAAAATTCATACGTTTTAATTACTGACCTTGAGGTCTAACTAAATATTTAGTGGAGTGGTAAGAAGGAAATAGGTAACCCTAGGTGTGGGGTGCAAAGGAAATGAAGAATTCCCTCTTCTAGAAAAAAAAAAAAGATTTTTATGTAAAGAAATCAGTTTATAAATTTCATGATTTCAAAACGTAACAATATTTGACTTAAGAAAATGTTACCAAAAATAATCTCTGACAGCAATCCACAGTCTACCTCACTTTGAACTGAGTAATAAACTACAAGTCTAAAAACATGTCCAATATTCTGTACCAATCTGCAGAAAGACTGTCTAATATTGGATAGATCATTACAGATGAAGTATGAATATCAGTCAACTGGATTTGTTGTTCCTAAAAAAAATCTGATCCTATTACTCAAGAACTGGGATTTCTATTTCCATTACTGTCTTTCTGCCTACAGGTCTGTGTTTCTCAGAATACAAGATGTGCATTACAGAGAAATGCCCAGTTTAGAGAAATAGCATCATTTTCTCTCTAACTCTCTAGGAATAGGATGACAAAGTTATCAGCAAAACATAGACAGGGTTTAAAATAAAGTCTTACAAGCTTTATTTCTATCATTCACATAAAGAAACCCTATAATTTTTTTACTAAACAATTTTCCTAAATGTAATTATATATTCATGCATTTACTCATTTATAATTATTTTATTAGTGTCTACTCTGTACCACACACTGTGTGAATAAAACATACAATTCACTCAGAGAGATAGCTACAACAAAGAGACACAATGAATGAATAAATCATTGGAAACTATAATTAATATATAGATAAAAACTAGATCCTCACAGAGACTACAATATTATGGGAATACAGTTTAGATTGTAAAGTCAAGCAAGTGAAATTTAAGCTTATCTCCCCACAATTTACTTGTTACTTACCAATGGGAGAAAAGGTACCTTCCCAGTGAAAAAATCTGGCAGATATTTAGAATGAACAAAGTTATCACCACCAAATATGGAACAACAGATATTGTATACTGAGAATATACAGTTACTTCTGTAGTGTTCCTATTAAAAATAACCTAAATCTAACCATCAGGAAATTATTGAAAAAAATAAAGAACTGGTTGGACTTCTCAAAAATGCCTAAGTCATTAATGACAATGAACTGCTGAGGGACTGTTTCAGATGAAAGGGAACTAGAGAAATATAACAACTAAATGTGACGTAAGAGTCTGGACTGGATCCTAGATGGAAAGGTAAAGTTGCTATAAAGAACATGGAGCCTAGTGGCAAATTTTGACAGTGGAGTACATATTAAATGAAAGTATTTTATTGATATTAATTGTCTTTAATTTGATAAAGTGCTATAGTTATATAAAAGAATGACCTTATTTTTAAGAGACAGATGCTAAAATGTTTAGTAGTGAAGGATCATGGTGTCTGTAGGTTACCCTGAAATGGTTTAACATACAAATAGATAGAGAGAGATACACAGAGAAACAGAGACAAATAGAGACTGAGAATGATAAAATCTACACAAATAATGAAAATATTTACAAATGGTGAATGTAGGTAGAAGTTGAGTGAGTATTCACTGTACTACTCTAATACAAATTTTCTGTTGTTTTAATTTTTTTCTGAATAAAATTAAAAGCAATTTAAACTTAATCCTGATAGAGGAAAAATGGATACTACCTATATGGAGCCTATTACAGGCAAAGAGAAAATGATAGAACAAGGTTCTGAGGCAGGAAAACAGAAGAAAATTCTTTTTGCTGAACTAAAGAGGTTTTAAGTCTTCCCAGAGTTCAGACAGACTCCTCTACTTGCATTGAAGAAGCAAGCAACCATGTTTTATAGCTACAAGCAAATGCATTCTGAATATAGGCATGTGAGACTAGAAGAGGAGCCTAGAAGAGGAGCCCAAGATTAAACTGAGCCCAAACTAACACCTTGATTGCAGTCTTTTGAGAGCCTGAGGGGAAGAAGCCATTCTCAGACTCCTGACCTGCAGAAACAATGAGATAAAGTAATATTATCTTTTCTCTAGCAGACTTCATTATATGACAAAGTACATAATACATATAAAACATGTGTTAATTGACTGCTTATGTTAATAAACTAGGCTATTAGTAGTTCAGGTTTGGGGAGTCAAAGTTCCATGTGTATTTTCGGTTGGGCAGGGATGGACTTCCCTAATCCTTGTGTGTTCAAGGGTCAATTGCATACTATGCAAATGACTTAGCACAATCTTGGAAAAGAAAGGTTGGAGGACACTATCTGATTTCAAGACTTACCATAAAGTTCATTAATCAAGGCAGTGTGATTTTGGTGCAAATACAGACAAACAGATCAATAAAACAAAAATAGAGAATCTAGAAAAAAATAGTCAACTGTTTTTTTAAAAGTCACTTAGGCAAAGTGATAGGGGGGGAAAATCAGAATTTTCAAGAGATAATACTAAAAAAATTGAATGAAAAAAATCAGACTTGAAACTTATTTCATACCATGCACAAAAATTAATTCAAGATAGATGATAATCCTAATTTTAAAGCTAAATCTATAAAGCCTCTAGAAGAAAATATAAGAGAGTATCTTCATGATCTTATAACAGGAAAAATATTTCTTTTTCACCTTTATTAAGTTTTTTATTTTAATTCTAGTATAATTAACATATAGTATTATATTGGTTTCAGGTACACAATAGAGTAATTTAATAATTGTATACAATACTCAGTGCATCATGATAAGTGTACCCTTAGTTCTCTTCACCAATCTCCCTATCCATTTCCTCTCTGGTAACCATCAGTTTGTTCCTTTTAGTTAAAATTGTTCCTTAGCTTGTTTCTCTCTCTTTTTTTCTTTACTTGTTTGATTTTTTTAATTCTACATGTGAATGAAATCATGATATTTGTCTTTCTTTGATCTCTTTCACTTACATTATATACTCTAGATCCATCTATGTTCCACAAATGACAAGATTTCATTCTTTTTTATATGAATAATATTCCATGTGTATATGTACCATATCTTCTTCATCCATCATGTATTGGTGGACATTTTGTGGGCAAATTCCATAAATTTCCTATTGTAAATAATACTGTAGTAAACACAAATATACATATATCACTCTGAATTATTTGCGGTTTGTTTTTTTTTTGGAAAATACCCAATAATACAATTATTGGATAGAAAAGTAGTTCTATTTTTAACTTTTTGAAGAACTTTCATACTGTTTTCCACAGTGGCTGCACCATTTTGCATTCCCATCACAGTGCATGAGGGTTCCTTTCTTTTCACATCCTTGCCAACAGTTGTTGTTTCTTGTGTTTTGATTTTAGCCATTCTGATAAGTAAGAGGTGATAGCTCCCTGTAGTTTTGATTTACATTTCCCTGACAATGAGGATGTTGAACATCTTTCATGTTTCTGTTGGCCATCGGTATGTCTTTGGAACAATATCTGTTCATGACTTCTGCCACTTTTAATAGGATCATTTGTTTTTCTGATGCTGATTTGTATCAGTGCTTTATAAACATTGGATACTTAACCTTTATCAGACATGTCATGTGCAAATTACTTCTCCCGTTCAGTAGGTTGCCTTTTAGTTTTGTTGATTGTTTCCTTTGTTGTGCACAGGCTTTTGATGATGTAGTTCCAATAGCTAATTTTGCTTTTATTTCCCTTGCTTCAGGAGACATATCTACAGAAATGTTGCTACAGCCAGTATCAAAGAAATTACTTACTGCCTGTGCTTTCTTTGAGGATTTTTTTATGATTTCAGGACTCATATTTGGGTTTCATCCATTTTGAGTTTATTTTCATGTACGGTTTAAGAAAATGTTCCAACTTCATTCTTTTGCATGTTGCTGTCCAGTTTGGCACAATTTGCTGAAAAGACTGTCTTTCCCATTGCATATTCTTTCCTCCTTTTTGAAGATTGGCCACATAGTTGTGGCTTTATTTCTGGGCTCTCTATTCAGTTCTATTGATGTATATATCTATTTTTGTACCAGTACCACACTGTTTTGATTACTATAGCTTTGTAATATAACTTGAAGTCTGGAATTGTGATACTGCCAGTTCTGCTTTCCTTTTTCAGGATTTCTCTGGAATTCACGGTCTTTTGTGGTTCCAGACAAACATTATAATTGTTTGTTTTAGCTCTGTGAAAAATGCTATTGGTAATTTGATAGGAATTGCATTAAATGTATAGATTGCTTTGGGTAGTAATGGACATTTTAGCAATGTTTTTCTCCCAATCTATGAGTATGGGATGTCTTTCCATTTCTTTGTGTCATCTTCAATTTCTTTCATCAGTGTCTTATAGTTTTCAGAGTACAGGTCTTTCACCTCTTTGGTTAACTTTATTCAGAGGTATTTTACTTTTGGTGCAACTATAAATGGGATTGATTCCTTAATTTCTCTTTCTACTGCTTCATTATTAGTGTATAGAAATACAACAGATTTCTGTACTTTGTATATCCTGCAAATTGACTGACTTCATGTATCAGATCTAACAGTTTTTTTAGTTGATCTTGGGGGTTTTCTCTATATACTATCATGTCATCTTCAAAGAGTGAAAGTTATACCTCTTTACCAACTTGGATCACTTTCTTCTTGATGTCTGATTGCTGTGGCTAAGACTCCCAGTATTATGTTGAATAACAGTGATGAGAGTGGACATCCCTGTCTTATTCCTGACCATAGAGGAAAAGCTCTTAGTTTTTCCCCATTGAGGATGATATGGGTTTTACATATTAGGCCTTTATTATGTTGAGGTATGTTTCCTCTAAGTCTATTTTGTTGAGGGTTTTCATCATGAATGATGTTGTATTTTGTTAAATTCTTTTTTCTGCTTTTAATGATATAATCATATGGCTCTTATACCTTATCTTAAAAATTGATGTATCACCTTGGTTGATTTGCAAATTCTGAATCACCCTTGCAACCCAGGAATGAATCCCACTTTTGGTAAATGGTTTTTATTTAAAGTATTGTTGGCTTCAGCTTGCTAGTATTTTATTGAGAATTTTTGCACATTGTTCATCAGAAATACTGGCCTATAATTCTGGGTTGTCTGTGTGTGGGGTGGGTATCTTCATCTGGCTTTGGCATCAGGATAATACTTGCCTCACAGAATGAATTTGGAATTTTTCCTTCATCTTCTATGTTTTGGAATAGTTCAAGAAGACATATTAACTCTTCTTTAAATGTTTAGTAGAATTTGTCTGTGAAGCCAACTGGATCTTGCACTTTTGTTTGTTGGGAGTTTTTGAGTACAGTTTCCATTGCTGATAATCAGTCTGGGCAAATTTTCCATTTCTTCCTGATTCAGTTTTGAGAAGCTCTATGTTTCTGGAACTTATCTATTTCCTCTAGGTTGTACAGTTTGTTGAAATATAATCTCTCATAAAATTCTTTTACAAGTGTTTGTATTTCTATGAGGTTGGTTGTTATTTCTCCTCTCTCATTTTTTTTTCCTAAAGAAAGGCAGATTGCCACATGCAGCACCTTATTGGGATGTGTCTGGGGACTTGGAAGCTTGACTTCCCTATGTTCTCCTATAAGTGAACTTTAAGAGCTTGTCTGGAGGTTCTAGCAGGGGAATACAGCTTACTAGTATACCCTAAACCAAACAATCCTCCACTGTCATGGAAGTTTGTCCTCTTCCCTCAAGCATGAGGGACACACATGGAGTGGTGGGGGAGGAAGGGGTCTCCTCCTTTGCCAGTCAGATCAGCCAAATCAACCTGGGTTATAAATGGGGTGACATGTCATTTTATCTGACTCTGTGTCTGTTTCTGTGTGTTAGGAAAGTGGGCTACATCTCTTACTCTTGAGGTAAGGGCTTTTTTAAGAAGAGGTCCTATTGTGTTCTGCAGTGCCATATTCCCTATTCCCCAGAACCTGGTACTTCAAGAGGTGTCTCCCATGTGTGTTGCAAGTGCCCTGCTATTGAGGCCTGGCCAATTTTCCTGCAGTCAAGTTGTCTGCAGAGGCTCTCTTTGCTTGTTGTGAGCAGTGTTTGGTCCCTGGCCAGGTCAGGTGCTTTTTACAAGGTGTGCACTTGTCTGCTTGCAAAATGAGACTGCTGCCATCACTGCTGCCACTGGAACTTAGGTCCTCAAAATGCATGGCTTGGGAGAGGAGCTGGATCTGCCAAAGTCGGGTAGAGGTGGCACGTGGTGTAAGCAAGTTAGATAATGAGTGTTGGTGCTAGGCTTGTTCCCTGTGTGTTTATTCTGGGGAGTCAGGGATGGAAATAGTGCTGCCAACTCCTTTATTCCTGCAGGGGTCCCCCCATGATCCCTGCCTTTTTTGGGCCACATTCTGAGATGAATAAGTAACTCTTCCTCTTGTCTGCCTCTGGTGTTTTTCAAACTGCTCCTTCCAAGCTGTATCTCCCCTGGATGTTTGTTTATATAACTTTAAGGATGAGGACTCTACTTTCTAACACTCTCAGGGTTCTCCCAAGTATGATTTTTACAATTCCAGGCTTTAAATTCTGCTGGGTCTAAGAACTCAAGATATTTGGCCCCTTTAGCTTCCAAAGCCAAATGTTATGGGGATTTATCTGCCTTGTTCAGGTTCCCCAGTGTAACAGTGAAATAGTATTTCCTCCTTCTCCCCACCCCAAAGCCCCCCCCACCATGGACAACCACAGCCTGTTTTCCTTCCAAATCTCATATTCGCCCTTCCTACCTTCTTCAGTGTGGCCTCTCCCCTGTCTTTAGTTGTGGGGTTTATTCTGTCAGTCTCTGGGTCATTTTCTGAGTTATTTATGCTGATGTGTTACCTACTTGTATCCATGGGACGAGGTGAATTTAGGGTCCTCCTAGTCTACCATCTTCCCCTGCCAACCACCAGGAAAGTATTTATTAGATAGGCTATAAAATGCACTGACCATAAAAAGTTAATAAATTGGACTTTATCAGATGAAATCTGCTTATTAAAAGACTCCATTAAGAGGATTAAGAGTGCAAATTGTGGCCTAAGAGAATATATCTAACCAATACATAAATACTAATAAGCAATAATAAAAAGACAAGAAATTCAATTTATAAACTGGGCAAATTGACATACACATCCCCAGAAAAGGTATTTGAATGGCCAACAAGCTTCTGAAAAGGTATTCATCATTAGTCATCAAGGAAATTTAATTGCACCAATTAGAAGGCTAAGATTATAAAGACAGATAACAATAAATGTTGACAAGGATCTAGAACAATAATATGAAGAATAATAAATATTCACTGTAGAATTATTTTAAGTATTGACTTAACTTTAAATGTTTACTAAAAAAAGGGTTTTAAAAGTCTAGCTGTTATACAAAATTAGGTGCATACAAAACTTGCACAGGTGGAATCCTTTAGGTCTGATTCTAAAAACATACTGATCACTTTCTCCACAGTGCCTTCTGCACAGATTAGTGCAGAAAACAAACAAACAAAACCATTTTATGTAAGATTTGGAAATCAGAAATGAAGCAGCAGTCATATTATTTTTACATTCAGGGGATGATGCTAAGTACCAGGAGTTATGGCAGCTCACACATGTTGCATTTTATCTACTGGTTCAACCTGGTGGCTTAGTACAGCAACCAAGTCAGCAATTCCTCCAGCTGATCTTGTCAAATCTCATCCTTATCTGACTTTTGAGCCAAGTGTGCATTTAGCTTTTTAATAAAGGCACCAGGTTCTCTGGTAGGTCACTCCTAGCACTGTAGCTAAAAGTTTGGATTTCAGTCCATCCTCATGGGTCTCTGCTTATACTTGCAGACTCCTGTTTATTCTTGATGATTTCCCCTCACCCATTTCTCATTCACCTTTCCTTCTCAACTTCCTGCCCTGTTTTAGACCACAGAAAAATAAATACCCACAATAGCATCATAGAAACTGTTTTGTCAGCTTCCAAAGTTCTGTAGGGTCAAATTCACATAGGAAATCACTTATTTTATATCAGGCCTATGGTTTTGCTTCTCTGAATGAATCTTTATTTTTTAATGCCATAGTTTTATTTTTTTAATTTAAAATCAATTAGCCAACATACAGTACATCATTAGTTTTAGAGGTAGTGTTCAATAATTTATCAGCTGCATATAACACACAAAGCTCATCACATCATGTGCCTTCCTTAATGCCCATCACCCAGTTACCCCATCCCTTCACCCACCTTCCCTCCAGCAACCGTCAGTTTGTTTCCTATAGTTAAGAGCCTCTCGTGGTTTTTATCCCTCTGATGACTTCTCATTCATTCAGTTTCCCTCCCTAGCCCTACAATCCTCTGCATTGTTTCTTATATCCCACATATAAGTGAAACCATATGATAATTGTCTTTCTCTGACTTATTTTGCTCAGCATAATACCCTCCACTTCCATCCACATTGATATAAATGGTAAGTATTCTTCCTTTCTGATGTTTGAGTAATATTCCATTGTATATATATAGCACATATCTTTTATCTATTCATCTAGACTGAATCTTGACCATTACATTCACCTCCTCTATGACCCAACATCCCACTCCCAGATATTTGCTCAATAAAAATAAAAATATATGTCCCAAAATAGCCTTGTAAAAAGTGTTCCAACATCTTTGTACTTAAAAACCCAAAACTGTAAACAAACTAAATGTTCATCAACATGAAAATAAGCAAATAAAGTACTTATACATGCAACAATATGGATGGATCTCAAAAACTTTATGTTGAATGAAAGAAGCCAGAAAAGAGACCATATACTCTATGATTACATTTATATAAAATCCAAATACAGGAAAAAACTAACTTATCTCAACAGAAATCAAAATATCTCCATCCCCAGGGATGACCCCCAGGGGGCACTGGAAGTGAGCACAAGGGAACTTTCTGGGTTATGGAAATGTTTTATGTCTTCATTGGACTGTCAGTTTCACAAGGATTCATTTGTCAAAACTCCCTGAATATATAATGATCAGTTCATTTCAGTGAATGTATATTTTACCTCAAGTAAAAATGTATTAATGAAAGTAACAGAACATTATATATTTTATAACATAAGCATACAAAATTGCTAAGAAAATATGATCAAAGGAGAAATTAATTCTGCTTGAGGAGATTAGGGAAAAGTTGGCATTTGTGCTCCTGTTTTAAGAATAAATAGGCAATGCCCTGGCAAGCAAAGTTGAGAAGGAAATCAGGGCGATCAGCGTGAGGAAAGGCTGAGTGGTATGCAAGTACATGGCAGAGTGGGACTGGAGACAGTGTAGCTAGAAGGTTAGGGAGAAGCAAGTTATAAAGGGAAGTTTATGCTATGCTAATAAATTAGGAATGGCTTTTAAGTAAGGCAAAATACTGAAGAAATTTAATTTTTATTTTAGAAAGGTAAGCCTGTCACAGTATCCAGTATACTTGGGTTACTGTAAAAAGAGGAGAAGCAGAGACCAATTAAGAGATGAGTAAAATAATTCAGAAAGAATTAATAAAAATCTGGTGGTGTTAATGATTGTTTAAAAAAAGAAGAAGAATGGCTATCAGAGATATTTCAGATATTCAACTATCATGACTTGATGATGAAGAGTCAAACAGCTTCATTGAGAATGGGTTGAGCAACAAGCTTCTGCCATTAACCAGATATAGGTAGAAAAAGAGGTAGATTTTTCTGGGATGGAAACTAGTTCAGCGTTAGACGTGGTAATTTTAAGTGGCCTATAAAGGAGTTCTAGATGGAGTTACTTAATGGGCAATTAAAATTGCTATAGATTCATTTGCATAATTTGTTATGTTAACCTTTTACAAAAGGAGAAAGTAAATAATGTGACCCACAATTGTAACTGGTACCTGCTTTGGTGCAAAGTATGGAGATTTTGGGTTCTGGGCAAAGAAATACTGGAAAAGATGGCCATTAGGTGCAGAATGTGGTAGGAACACAGAGTATTCATGCAGCAGAAAAAAGAAAAAGAAAAAATAAGCCTGTATGAAATGAAAGGAATAAGTGATTAGAAATTTTAGTTACAGTAGGGAGAAGATCTTTAATGGGCGGATAAATGTTTGTCTGATAAAATACTTGTTTAGTGATAAAGTAAGATAACTCACAAAGATTGAGTTGATGTTACAATTTATGATTAACAAAGAGCTTGTGATACAAGCTTTTTGGCAAAAGGCAATAAATACACAGATTGGCAAATCTCATAGTAAGACTAATTTGTGGATATTACGTGAGCATGTAGCAAGTCCATCTAACCTACTCTGTTATGAGTCATTTTTCTCATCATCATGCTTAGCTAAGTCCAAATAATAAGTGGGTAATGTATAAGTCAGAATGTAAAATCAATTTATTCAGTACCACGCCCACAAAATACATCAATTCTATAAAATAGTGGTAGTAAGGCTAGTTCTATATTTTCACAATCCAGGACTTTGTGTACTACTCAAAAAATTTGACTACAAAACTCATATATTAAGCTAATTTTAAAAACCCCACTTCATCTTTATAGCTAAAATGTCCTTTGATTTATGGTCCCTTCTTGTTAACGGATTAATGACCAGGGCATACAAGCATACAGTTTACTGAATTAGACTATAAATATATATCTCATGAGCATTAAAACGCAGCTTCTCTGTGAATTTAATATTTTAAAAGTTAACTTTCTATCATAAAACAAATATATTCTAAAGTATGGCCTGATTCAGTGATTGATTTTAGTTCTCAGGTAATTTTTTTAAAGAGAAGTCTTCTATCTCTGTTTTCTCCTTACCCTCACTAAAGTTTAACTGAATACTGAAGATTCTACTAATCACATCAAGAGTACGCAAATCAATTAAGATGCTATGGGTACACATCCTAAGTCTGAGATTCAACTGAAGCTCTAATGAGCAGAGATGGAATCTATTCTCATGCAATCATTGACCAGTTTTTGGTGGCAATTTCATTGGAACCAGTTAGGTAATTTTTAAAAAATTATCATACTAGTTTTAATATTGACTTCAACCATTTGTCTGTCATTTATTGTACTGAAATATATAATAAGAAACCATATTTCATTTTGGTCCCCCTTCTGTGTAGATCTCCTAAAACCCTTGAAATTTCTTAAATGATAATAGTGAAAAAGGTGTCTTGATATTCATAATAAACCCCTTTCTTTTTTATAAAGATTTTATTTATTTATTTGACAGAGAGAGAGAAAGAAAGCACATGCGGGGGGAGGGAGGAAAAAGCAGACTCCCCGCTGAGCAGAGAACCCAATGAGGGTCTTGATCCCAGCACCCTGGGATCATGACCTGAGCCACAGGCAGACACTTAACCAACTGAGCAACCCAGGTTCCCAATAAACCCCTTTCAACATGAGTGTATGTTAATAGGGTAACTTTTAAAGTTAGAAAAGCACCTAAGGATGGGGGTTGGTTGCCAGGGGAATTAACCATGTGATTGGAGGGTTGGAACTTTCAGTTTGACCCCACTGACCTCCAGAGAAGAGGAAGAGGCTAGAGATTGCATCCATCAACATGACCAATAATTTAATCAATCCTGCCTATGTAATGAAGTTTTCGTAAAAACCCAAAAGGGCTGGATTCAGAGAGCTTACAGGTTGGTGAACATATGGAGGGGCTTGGAAAATGGCGTACCTGCAGACAGTATGAAAGCTCCTCACCATTTCCCTGTACCTTGCCCTATGCACCTCTTCCATCAGGTTGTTCCTGAGTTATATATTTGTAATAAACTGTTAATAATGTAAGTAAAATGTTTCCATGAATTCTGTGAGCCACTACAGCAAATTAATTGAAGCCAAAGAGGGGGTCATTGGAACCTCAATCTACAGCCATTCAACTAGAAGCACAACCTAGACTTGGAATTGCCATCTGAAGTTTGGTGGATGGGGGTGGCAGTCTTATAGGATTTGCTCTTAAACTGTGGGAACTGACAGTATCTACAGGTAGATAGTGTGAGAATTGAGTTGAATCATGTGTCAGACAATTACTTGGTGGCTTGGAAAACAACACATATTGTAACTGGGAGCATAATTATAGCATTATATAGTCTCATCCAGATTTTTATACCCCTGGACCTACCACAGCTAGTTTTGTCAATATTTTTTGATGACAATATTTATTTATACATAAGACTATAACATTCACCAGAGAAGAGTCTGTTTACTTAGAAATGATACTTGGTACTTGGTAGAATGCCAGGCACATACTAAACATTCAGTAACTATTTGTTGATTGAATGATTTACATTTAAGAATAAATGGAAATATATGGTTACCAACAATAATCATTGAAAAAAATCTTATTGTCATACACTGAATTGTTTCCCAAATGGCTGATCTATCAATAAAAAAAAATGCTGGATAAACTATTAGGCATAATATAGTTATGTAAGAAGTTGAACTTGACTGACTATGCTTTTTGGATAAAGTGTTTAAAATAATGACCCAGCTTACTATTTTAAAATTATCTTCTCGATCAAGTGAACCTTTTGGAAGTTCAAAGGGATTCTCTTTATGTTTAATAGTGGTTTTTTGTTGCAATGTCTGCAGCGTCTTTATGCTAGCTTTCTTTGTTATTTAAAACCAAAAAAGGAAAAAAATATACAAAAAAAAGAAAATAATAAAAAAATAATGACCCATAAGAAACACTTAATCTTGGGAAACAAACTTAGAGTTGCTGGTGGGGGCGGGGGGTGGCTGGGTTATGGAAATTGGGGAGGGTATGTATTATGGTGAGTGCTGGGAGTTATGTAAGACTGATGAATCACAGACCTATACCCCCGAAACATGTAATACATTATATGTTAATTAATTGAATTTAAATTAAAAATAAATCTAAAAAATGAAAGATCAAAAACATATATAAAATAAAATAAATTATCCCAAGAACTGGATTAACAGGTGCCACAGTTCTTGGCATTTTATTTTGGGAAGTTTTCCAGGCTTGTTGCCTCCGACAGGCTTCAAACCTACCTGATAGTCAGCTCTCCTCAGTCTGTGTCAACTCTCCTCACAAATGTGTCTCATTTCAATTCATAGCCTGATGATTTTTCAAGCTTTTTTAACATTTACAACCCAAATTTGTAAAGGTGACCTATAGGTTATCCAGTGCCTTGTTAGAATAATACTTCTAGACCTGGGTGCTACAATAGGGGACATGTCATATATTTGAGATTCTGCTTATAGGTGGTCCATGGTAATTCTCAAATAATGATTATTAGGGAAAGGGGGCCAGATGGCACTAGGAAGTACATGTATGTGACAAAGACAGTAAGCAAAAAAATGAGTAGTTAAGAGAGAAAATTAAATTAAATATACACTATAAACAGCGAGGACAATGGAAGGTGCCATGAAAAGAACAGAGTCGTGACCACCATAGATTAGTCAAGGCCTTAGAGGCCAAATCATCTGGTCTACTCTGTTATTTGAGTAAAACAAATTAGCTCTATCTTTGTAACTCATAAAAGTCTGACTAAAGTTTTGATAAATTTCACTAAATTTCTGACCAAAATGGCAGGATGTTTCTGGACTCCTCAGGACATGACCTAAAAGAACAAAGGACTAGAAATAAAATAAAAAGTCCAAAAATCAGAGGCACCTGGGTGGCTCAGTTGTTAAGCGTCTGCCTTCTGTTCAGGTCATGATCTCGGAGTCCCAGGATCCAGCCCTCCATTGGGCTTCCTGTTCAGTGGAAGACCTGCTTCTCCCTCTCTCACTTCCCCTGCTTGTGTTCCCTCTTTAGCTGTGTTTCTCTCTGTCAAATAAACAAATAAAATCTTTTTTAAAAAGTCCAAAAATCAGAAAACAATCATAATCCAATAAGCCAGCATCCTTAGTTAAATGGTATGCTGAGACCAGCTAAAATCCCTGAGGTGAGAAATGTAGGTAAGCATGATCAAAGCTCACATACAGAGAATGTCAGGAAAAAAAATATTGTGAACAAATTACCTGGACATGGCTCAAGGAAGAAGGAAGGAGAAAAAAATAATTCAAACAAAATTAGTAAAATTAGTAGTGTTTTACTACTAAAGCAAAGAGTGAAAAGGAAAGACATCTGAAACTTGCAGGGATGAATATGTTTAATATCTTGATTACACTTATAATCTGAGAAATTACAAGATTATATACTTTAAATATAGTCAATTTTTTGTTTGTAATTATACCTCAATAAAACTGTTAAAATCAATACATTTATATCTTCTTCTACCTCAGAGACTTTGCTTGTGAAACATTTGGCATAAATTCCCTGTCTCCTCTGCAAAACAAGGCAATTCAATAAAATGCTGTGATTCTAAGGAGATAAAAGTCTATGCCTTTTAGAGTGAGAGCTTTCATGTTGGCTGTAGCACTGATAGCCTGAAAAGTTACAGAGTTGCAGGAAACTATCCTTTCCTTAAACAGTTTTCAAAAAGTTATGCAAAAGAAAAATAGAAATGTGGTTCACAAAGTTACCTAAGAAAAATGTATTTAAAGATAATATCACAAGCAACGTTTCAGATGACAATTATGGAGTTTTAATTAGTCTGCAAGATTCCAAAATTCCCTGCAGGTAAAATGCAATAGCAACAGATGGCACATAATTTGGAAATCACAGTAGTAAGCTGAGCATCTTAAAATGCAGATATATACCTAGAAAAAATTTCAACAAAGCCTTATACGAAAGCACTCTGAGCCAATGCACATATTTAAAATAAGTTATTTTTCACTGATAAAGTAACTTTAATGTGCATTTCTCCAAGATAAGCCTCCATCAATATTCTTTCTGATTCTTCAGGAAAAAAAAAAAGTATCTTTGTAGAATTTGGTATTTCTCATGATGATAAGTAATTCTTGATGTGGAAATTTTCTTTTTCTTGGTTTATCAAAGGATAATCAGAAACATTAAAAGAACTTAAAATTCCTAGGCTAGACCTGTTTTACTTGCAAATTGATCACTAACCCACTCAGTAATTAAATTGCTTGACTTTTTTTTTTTAAGATTTTATTTATTTGACAGAGAGAAACACAGCCAGAGAGGGAACACAAGCAGGGGGAGTGAGAGTGGGAGAAGCAGGCTTCCTGCCGAGCAGGGAGCCCGATGTGGGACCAATCCTGGGTCTCCGGGATCATGACCTGAGCTGAAGGCAGTCACTTAACCAACTGAGTCACTCAGGTGCCCGTAATTGCTTGACTTTTTTAAGATAACATCTGAGATAATTACACTGAAGCCCATTGATTTTGTTGATTCATTCATTCACTCACATATTCCTACAACACTGTTGAATATTCAATAAACATCAAACACTAGAATAGACCTTGTGGATTTAAAGACAAATAAGACCCAGAAAAGTCCTGTGGCATAGAAAACTGCTATCTATTGTGAAGTTATAAACTAAATAGAAAATATTATGTGATAAGCACTGTGACAAAATTCTTGTACATAGTATTGGGTAAACACAGCTATGTGCACCTATCAATGGACTGGGGTCAACCTGGCAAAGTTTTTTCAAGAAGTCATGTTAGAATTAATGAGGCAAGGAAGGAGTGTTAAAGATACAGAACATGCAAAGCCAGAAATTGAATGAGCACTTTATCTCTCTATACAATGAAATCTGACTGATCTTATACCAGTTTTTCTATACTGCTTCCAGATAAGCCAGTGAATAAGTTGGGCTAAACTGAAAGTAGTTGAGACATCCATTCAGACCACTACATCAAAACAAATAAACATTAATTTATCATGTGTTTCATGGAGTAAGTGCCAAAATCAAGGTAATATCACAATCTAATGTGCCCATATCTAGGTTCGTCCTTCCATCCTGACCAATGCCTTCTCCTCTGGCATGAGTGTATACCTAGTCCCCATATTTCATCAAGAAGTGATCTGTGAAAGAAAAGAAGTTTCTGCAACCTGAGTAATTGTTCTAAAATTTAGAGTGAAATTTTAAATTTAATTCATACTACAATCTAAATATTCAGAGAAAAAATAAATTCCTTTGTCTTTTTTATAGATTATCTATACTTCCATACAAGTCCACCCATCCTTCAGCAGGGATATATATATATATTTTTTTTTCTCCAATGTCCAATTTAATTAAGATTTATCCTAACTTAAATATTAATTAAGATAAAGTAATATTAGTCTCCCTGGGATTAGCTCAGTTCCTCAGGTGGTCTTCTCCTAAGATGGTATCTGAGTATGAACAGAGGAATGCAAGGTTCATGAGAACACTAAAAAGTAAATTATTTGGGTTCTTTCTGCATGGTATTCTCTGGCATTCTGTGTGATGCTCAAATATGATCTCTGAGCTCAAGATCTGTACATCTAGGTGCTTAACTTGACATTTGATATGACTATCTAGTGAGTATCACAAACTAAAATGTCCAAAGAGAAAATAAGTTTTATTCCTCTCTGAATCCTCCTCATTCATATGAATGGTATCACTACCCAGTTTCTCAAACTAAAATCCCAGAAGTCAGTCCCTTTCCCTCCCACATCTTATCATCAAAAGAGCCTATCAGCTCAACTGAAAATGTAAATGGATTTGTCCTTTTTCCTCCATCATCCTTCCCATTATTCTGGTGCAAGCTTCATCATCTCTTGGTGAGATTTCTGAAGTAAATTTTTGTTTCATTTCAACTTTGCTCTTTTCTTGGCAGTCAGACTGATCTTGAAAAATATCACTCAGACCCTCAATGTCCTTCAAATCTACTGACTGTTCCCGTTGCATGTAGAATAAAATCTTGTCTAATAACATCAAAACTGAGGTTACCTTGTCCTATAGGCCATGCATGATCCAGCTCCTGCTACTTCTTCAATGTCATCACTCTCACTCCCAATCATAATGGTCTCTTTTCTGCTCCCTGAGTTAAGACAAGCTCTTATGTGCCCTAAAGCCTTTGTAATTCACTGCTCTGTGTGTGCCTAGGTTCCTATCAAGCAAAAATGTCACTTCACCAGAAACACTTCTGATCATATTGTCAAGAGAGGCAAGAACTCAGTTCTCTGCTTTGTATCACATCCCCTTCTTTGTATTGCACTATTTCTCACAAATTATAATTATATCATTAAGTAATTAATGTGTTTATTTTACTAGTTTATTATCTCTCTTCTCTTTTGTTGTATGCTCCATAAGGCAAGGACCTTATCTGTACAATTACCATCATATCTCTGTTACTTAATTTTTTGAGCAGAATGGATGAATGCATCACTAGATGTAGTATTTTGATATACATTTAGTTTTACTTAAAATTATTTGTCAAATTATACAATGTCTTTTACAGTTGGCATAATATGGTTTCAGTCATCTTAAACTACACTTGCTACTATTAATACTTCTACTTTTGTTGTCACTACTACTACTGTTCCCTTTTAAACATTCCATAATAAAATAGCTGATCTCTCCTAACATATTTAGAAAAGAGCCTAGTGCTTTAACTGGACAGAACTGGTAAAAATTACTGAAGTGTTGGCTATATCTACTATTACTTTAGGATTCTGCCAGGAGCATTTTAGAAGCTAGCGATGATGATTGCCTTGAAGATTCAATCATTTGGAAAGTTGAGATAATCTACATTCACTTGGAAGAAATGTATAGCTTCTATACATAAATTGGCAACTTCTCTGGAATGTGCACTTCGTCTGTAACCATGCAGATCTAAATTTTATACCCAAGGCTCTGATAAAACAGATAATCCAGATATCCTATGCATATCTATGGTTCTGAGCCATGAAGCATGATATTGCATGAGACCAGTATCACCCAGAATTATCACTTGTCCTGAGGTCTGGAAAGACCTAATGGAATTCAATTTTTTTTTTTGCTAGGAGAATTATTGGCTGCAGCATATGGCATTCATCTGGAAGTGTATCTCTGAAAACTTAGAAATAGCTGCTTTGACATTCACGTTTTCTTCCTCTTTTATAACATTGCAAATATTGTAAATATCTGTTGAAATTACTCAAAATTATGCCCATGGTGGATGAAACTTTACATTGGACTTTACAAACATGTGACTGTTCCTCAAATTTATGCAAAGAAAGAAAATTCAAGAAGAGTTTTTCTCCCAGGAAGCTTTCTTAGAAAATCATTTTAAGTTAACCAATGGAACATTTGTATTCTCTCTTATTAAAAGTCCTCAGAATCAATTTTCACAAACTTTTCACCTTTACACTTTTTGCTGAAACTTTGCTCAAGCCTGATAAATATGTTAAATAGCTCAAACTAGCTGATACTAGCCTGGAAACTGATATCTTTCAGTCCTAGCTCTTATATTTGCTATGTGCTATGTGTCTTTGGTCAAGATTTTTAAACCTTGTTAATAAGGCTTTATTTTCCCCACTGTAAAGTAATAACATTAGTAATTTCTATGGTATATGATTCTCCATGATTAAATGAGATAAAGCAGTAAAACCAGGGCTTTGGCACTGTTGCCTAATACATGGTAGTTACTATCACTAGCTACACTGATGACTACTCATTTATCTAGTTAATTCTTTGTGTGTAACACATTTGTTTGGCTATAAGTTAATTGTATACTCATATAGAAAGTTTCTTGTGTTTTTTTTAAATTTTAAATTCAATTTATTTTATTTTTTTAAGATTTTATTTATTTATTTGACAGAGAGATACAGAGAGAGCACAAGTAGATAAAGCAGTAAGCAGAGGGAGAGGGAGAGCAGGCTCTCTGCAGAGCTGGGACCCGAAGTAGGGCTCAATCCCGGACCCTGGGATCATGACCTGAGCTGAAGGCAGTGGCTTAACCGACTGAGCCACCCAGGCGTCCCTTAAATTCGATTTAATTAACATATACTGTAGTATGAGTTTCAGGAGTAGAATTTAGTGATTCATCATTTGCTATAACACCCAGTGCTTATTATATCAAGTGCCCTCCTTAATGCCCATAACCCAAAAAGCCCTTCCCCCTACCCACCTCCCCTCCAGAAAACCTATTTGTTTCTTATATTAAGAGTCTCATAATTTGTCTCCCTCTCTGTTTCAGTTTTGTTTTATTTTTCCTTTCCTTTCCCTATGTTTATTTGTTTTGTTGCTTAAATGCCATGACTATTCATTTTACTTACTTTTTTCTATTTTTCTTATTTTACACTTAGCTTCTTAAACAGGTAAAATATAATTATATGGGCATTATATATTTTGAATGTCTTTATTATGTTGGGCCAAATTTTTAAGACAACTTTCAGTACTACTTCCTTGGGTACAGTTGTGTAACAGGGACCATTCTTCCTTTTTGCTCATGTTTCAGTCTTATGAAGTACCTCTGCCTATAATAAAAATGAAATTTTCACATCTTTTTCCCACTTAAAGAAGTATTACAGAGACTTCTTTCAATCTTATATGCAATCCCTTATTAACTCCCCACCAAGGAAGGGCTGATGATGTAACTGGTTAGAGCCTGAGATAGTCAATGTGCTTTCCAAATGATAGTGAAAGGCAACCACATGGAAACCTCTCTTTCCCTTTACCTCACTGTCTGCCAAGAGGATTTAGATCTTCTTTTGTTACACCATTTATCTTGCTTTTTTATCCCCATTGTAGAAAGTAGACATGAAAAGTGTTTCTCACTGAGGCAAAGATGCCCATTCAGGACCTTTCTGTTCTAATGTCTCTCCCTGTGGATGGCTGGGTACTTCCAACTCCATGGGGCTGATTGGGCAAGGAGATTTAGAGTCTGTCTGGAAGACCCAGGTGTTCTAAATCCAGGGAGTGGTGAGTAGGAAGCTTTTCTGTGTGGCTTATCAGAGAAGTCCAGCTTTCAGAAAGTTCTAGCTTGTCTAGGAATTAAGAAATGTATTTGACTATTGTTTCTTGTGTGTGGCATAGCTTCAAATGATACCCACAAAGACAAAAAAAGTGAACAAAAGCCTTAAGTCATCTTTAATGCCTAGTGTTATGCTCCTTCTTTTATATTTTAAATTTTTAAATTTTTTTCTCCTTCTTTTAGAATAATTCCAAGAACGGTTGCATACATGCAACATAAAAAAGAGGACACTTCATTTGTATTCATAGATTTTCACTAAATATTTTGATTTTTCACTACTCATTTTCTCCTTCAATTCCACCTAGAAAAGGTTTTCAAAGTGCAAAATTTTGTTAGAAAAAAAAAGTCTTCTAACAGTGAAATAAACACTAATTCTAAATGTAGCTTTTATGCTCCACAGAAAAAAGCAGCCATAATCTCAAGAACCCAGCCATGTAACCTGACCACTACTTAATGTCACAGGAACTTGTAGGCTCTCTCTATATAAACTGGAACACAGTGAAATAGTTTCAAATATATTTCTAAAACCCCATATCATGCTGCACTTGCGTGCTATACCTTCACAATCTCATGAGGAAAAAGACAATTTTAATTTCAAAATTAAACTTAGAAGAAAACAACAAACTAAGTAACAGTAACAAAAATGTTTTAGTTGGTGTTCCCAGAGCTGTTAGTGACATGCTACTATAAATGCTTTCTTTTTTTAAGATTTTTATTTATTTGAAAAAGAGTGAGAGGGAGAGAGCATGAGTGGGGGCAGAGGGCAGAGGAAGAGGGAGAAGCAGACTCTATGCTGAGCTGGGAGGCTGATCCTAGGACTGAGATCATAACCTAAGCCAAAGACAGACCCTTCATTGACTGAGCCACCCAGGTGCCCCCCAAAAACTTATTTTTAGTATGAATTGTTCAAGAACAAATTACCATTTCAGTGAAATCTAATGATGAAGTTTTTAAGAGAAAGGCCCAGGTTCTGGAGTGAAACAAAACTGGGTTTGAGTCCTTAGCTGGATGAACTCAGATTTTTATAAGCTTAAGTTTCCAGCTGAGTAGAAAAGGAGTAAAAATTCCTTCCCTGTAGGGTCATGGTATCATTAATACAGCTGTCAAACACATAGGACAGTGCCTGGCATTACAGCAACAGCTGAAATATGGTAGTGATCCCTTAGATTAAGTGCCTGGCTAGTCAATACTAATTGATAAACTCAAAATAAAAGTGGGACAGTACAAGAATATTTTTATTTTCATTTTAACACCTATTTTAGAGCTGGCTACAAGATTTTTTAAAAACATTTTATTTATTTATTTATTTAACAGAGAGAGAGATCACAAATAGGCAGAAGGCAGGCAGAGAAAGAGGGGGAAGCAGGCTCCCCACCTACCCGAGAGCCCGATATGGGACTTGATCCCAGGACCCTGAGATCATGACCTGAGCCGAAGGCAGAGTCCCAACACTCTGAGCCACCCAGGTGCCCCAAGCCACAAGATATTTTTTAAAATATTTCATTTCTATAAAATAAGATAGTAATAATGTAATCAGGTATTTATTTGGGAATACAGGGATATTAAATGGAATTAACATCCTAATTTATTTCCCAACTTCTGTGTCTTCTTTTACTCTCTGATTGACAGTTCTGCTGGATTAATCTTCCTAAAGAATAATTACCATCCTGTTATTTTCTTTTTAAAAAATCTTCACAGATTCCCTATTGATCACCAAATAAAGTCTAAACTTCTTGTCATGCTTCTTAATACCCTCCACAACTGTAATCCTAATCTATCCTTCAGACATTACCCCTTGCTCTTTTCCTTTGTAACTCTTATGCTTCAGCCAAACTGAACTAGATTATAAATTCCTCAAAGTCAGGGGTCTTCAGTTAGTCGTCTTTACAACCCTATCTAATATCGACTTACCCTGCAATGAATGCATGTCCTTCCGAATTAATACTAACATGGCAGTTTCCAGTTTGTTGAATTTATTCCTACCTCTTCCAAAATTTACACTGTGATTTGTCATCATTTTGAATGCCATTTTGGTCTTCTGAAACGTTATTTGAAATTTTATTCCCAAACAATTCTAGCGCACATAATTTCAACCATGTCATCAAATCGTTAATTATAAAATTAAGATGATCTTAATTGAAATATTATGATATCACTTCCAGTATACTGTTGATGCCTTCTTCATCTGGGACCTACCTAATACAGACTTAACCCATGTTTCCCCACCTGAAGACACAGCTATCAAAGACATTAAAATCTTTTGCTTAGTTCAGAGTGACAGAGTAGACTTTCAGATGTTATACTTTTTTTAAATTATTTTTTAAAGATTTCATTTATTTATTTGAGAGAGAGAGCATGAGTCAGGTGGTAGGGATAGAGGAAGAACAAGAAGTAGACTCACTGCTGAGCAGGGATCTGGATGTGGGGCTCCAACCCAGGACCCCAGGATCATGACCTAAGCTGCTGAAGATAGATGCTTAACCAATTGAGTCACCAGGTGCCCCTCTTTTATTTTTAATTTTTAGATGTTAATTTTTGAATAAATGAATGAGTTGAAGGCCTCAACGAACTGAAGGATACAGTCTATTTTTTCTCACTAGTCTATAGCATGCTACTATTGCAAAGAAAGAATACAGTTATATAAAAATTGTTCTCAAGGCCAAAATGTTTTACAGTCAGCACCCTGTGATTGTTCATATGGTTACACATTGATTTTTCATAGACTGGCTATATTTTTTTACCAGGAATGGAACATCTATAATTGTTCTTTTTTTTTTCTTTAAAATACTGACAGCTACCAGTTTCTTTCTATTGCTCAAGCACTTATATTGTAAGTAGCAACTAACAAATATTATTTAGTATCTCATATGCATAGAGCACCTTGTTAGTACTATAACAAATAGTTAAAAAGGTAATTCACAAGAAATGTATCTATACTTGCTGTCTATACTCCTATGTCCACTCTTTTCTTCACTCCCTATAAATGGGCCTTGGTCCTAAGTACTCTGCTGAAATCACTCTTGTCAAAGTCAATCAACTCTCACAAAATCTAACTCTCATATGCCTCTTCTCATCTCAACAGCATATGCTATAACATAGTCAATAATCTTCTGATTTCCCCTGTGCCCACCATACACCTTCTCCAGATATTTTCTCTAATTTTTCCACAGCACACTAAATATCACCATCCTATTATTCAAGTCAAAAAGTTAGAAGTCATCCTTATTTTTTTCCTTCCTTTACTTGTTGCACTCAAACTAATAGAACAAGTTGTATTAGTCTTCCTACCAAATATATTCTGAGTCTATTTCCCCTCATCTCCACTGAAACCATATAAATGATAGATTCACTTAAAGCACACTCATTCTTTGAACCGCTACTATGATAAAATCCTTCTGTAATTGGTTTCCTGCCTCCATGTCTCAACCCTCACATATGCACTCTGAAGGTAATCAAAACTTCTTCTCACATTAAAATCTAGAAATTTTCTGCTGGATGTAGAATAGTACCCCAAATCCTTACTATAGTCTTTGAGAAGGCCTCCATGAAGTCTTGCCAACATTCTCATACCTTTTCTCCTACTATCAAGTTCCTTAAATAAACTACTTTTCTTCACAGTACAGGGCTTTTCACTTGCTTCTGCCTCCTCAGAGGATTTTTTCCTAATCATCCAATATTAAAGAGAATTCTTTGTCCTTTCTTATTATATCATCCATTTCATTGGCTTCGTAACATTTACTACAGCAATGAAATGGGTCATCATCTTGGTCATTTATCTGCTTGTTCATGTTTTGCATAAATTGTCTAAATTATAAGTTTTCTGGGGAACAAGAACCGTCTTCTTGTTTACTGGCCTACAATACAGGTTGGCAAACTATCGTTTTTGAATCAACCCAGCCCACTGCCATTTTTGTAAACAAAGTTTTATTGGAACACAGCGACACCCATTAATTTAAGAATTGTCTATGGCTGCTCTCATCCTATAAGGATAGAGTACAGCAATTTCAACAGAGACTGTATGAACCTCAACCAAAAATACTTACTCTGTAGCCATTTACAGAATGTTTGCCAACCCTTTACTGTATTATGGAAAGCCAAGATGGTTGGACCCATTACAAAAAACAAAAAACAAAAACAAAACTTATCAGTTATCTAGTCGAGGATGTAACAAATTTTGGAGCCTGAATTAGGGTATTTGAATTAGACCATGAAAGAAGTAAAGAAATCATCCAGAAATAGTGTATGTAGATTTTGACAACTGCCTGGGCATGAAGAATGAAGGAAAAGGATGACATGACTCCAGGGTTTTAAGTCTGGGTACTTTAAAGAATGTTGATACCACTAATGAAAACCAGAACATAAGGAGAAGGATGTTCTCTGGAGTGAGGACAATAAATATGATATTGGATGCGTTAAACACACAGTGCCGGTAGCACCTTGTAAGAGAGATAGTAAACAAGTGGTCTAAAGCTCAGAAGAGTACTTGAGATGAAAGAACTGTATTTCAGGTGGTGCCTGGGTGGCTCAGTTGGTTAAGCAACTGCCTTTGGCTCAGGTCATGATCCTGGAGACCCGGGATCGAGCCCCACATTGGGCTCCCTGTTCGACGGGAAGCCTGCTTCTCCCTTCTCACTCCCCCTGCTTGTGTTCCCTCTCTGGCTGTGTTTCTCTCTGTTAAATAAATAAAAACTTAAAAAAAATAAAGAAAGAACTGTATTTCAGACTCATATATATCTGAGCAATAACAATATTTGAAATTCTGCACCTAGATAAATATTCAGGGAATCTTTTTAAGCAAGAAAGTACTGAAGGACAGGACTTGAAGAAATGTATAGATTTAAGGGTGAGAGAAGAAGAAATAAAATGGAAAAAAAATAATCACCTAAGAAGGAAAATTACAATAGTTTCCAGAAAAAATAGTTTTTGTCTTAACTCCTGAAAAAGTTAAAAATATAAAGAAAAAGGACAAAATGGAAAAAAAGTGTTTATAACACAAAATGGTTCATATACTTCATATACATGTATAAATAAAATTATATATACACACATACAGAATTTTTATATATTTAAAAAAACAATTTAAACACCTTATATTTGTAAGGATAAAGGCATAATTGCTATACCAGTTGATCAAATGACAAAGACTTAAAGAATATAGGAATTAATTTCCCTCTCATACTGCAATCTTAGCACAAGCATAACAGGCTGACATGGCAACTCAATGGGATGGTGGTAAGCACCAGCCTCTTTCTACCTTGTGTTTCTATTATTCTTAATATGCATCTTCCATTCTTGGACTACAATGGCTGCTTCAGTTTCTGTCATCATGTCCTTGTCCTAGACAGCATCCTTCTCTCTTTCTCTTTAGAGACCCAGACTTCACACATATCAATACTGCCCTTCTCACACTAGCCATAAAGCAGTCACAGGACCACTCCAGCTGCCAAAATGCCTGGAACTTGTTTTTTTTCTCAATAACTATGTGTTCACATGAAATGTGTGGGCTTATTCCCAACTAAAAAAAGAAAGAGAAGATACTAGTAATAGCTGGAAGTTTCTGTCAAACAGTGCCCCAAATGAAAAGAAAAAAATAAAAAAAGAACACAGAATATGAGAAAACCACAAAGAATATAAGTGGTCATTACTGATTAAGAAATAAAAATTTAAAAAGACACCAGACAATTTTATGACATTAACGATTACAAGAATGCTAGTATAATATTTGTAAGGTAAACAGGGCTAACAGTCCATCCCTAAGCCTCAACCCAGTCCAGGACACCACTGTCACACCTAGAATAGTACGATTGCCTCCTTAGCTGTCTCCTTGCTTCAAATCTTCTCATTTTCAATCAACTCTCAAACGTAATCTTAAGAAAACTCAAATCTTCATCCTCTTACTTTTTCTATAGGAAAAAAAAAATCCAGGATTCTGTCATGGTATAGGCCTTGCAGATCTCCACCTTTAGCCCATATGCCAGCCATTAAGAAATGCTGACATTTCTCCTAATGGGCCTTAATGGTTCACACTTTTGCTGATTCTGCTCGCTCAGCCTGAAACACTTTCCCCTGCTCTCCCTGGCAAATGCCTACTTACCTTTGGATTCAGTTCAAATGTAATCTCTGTAAATTCTGATCTCTTTTTGTCACATATGGAGTTGATTTCCTCAGCTCTGCCTCTACTGCGTCCTTACATATTTGTATTAGTTTATTAGGACTTTTTGTCTACTTCATTTGTTAAGAAATTAAGTCTTTTAAAACATAGGATTGCATTATCTCTTTCTTTTATCTCCTTTAAATACCTTAGTGCCTGCCATATTATAAACCTTCATTAAATTTTATTGGTGATGCTACCAGCATTCATCTCTCTCATAACAACTTCTCCTAAAATCCTGGATTCAAGTAAAAGGATCAATCTCACCTGAAGGCTCACAGGAAATTTTATTTGACATGGATGCCCCCATACTTTGACATTTGAACCCTGTCCTGGCCTAATCTTTCATAGAAAAAAGCAAAATAAAAACACAATACCTTTCCTTCTTTATGTTTTAAGAAACCTCCATTACAATATCTGTTAGTCTGTTCTCAAATTAAGAGAGGTTTCAGGTGTTTATATTTCCAGAATCTCGGAGGATCCTTTGATATTCAAATAGATATGGATCAACTCCTCCATGATTAGGCTATATATCAATTATAGGAAGAACCTATGTTAATTTTCCATCTGTTGCCTTTCCCAATTTGTAGTCTCTTTGAGGGAAGGAACATGGGAAAGTTAAAAGTGACTAAATAAGAATATTTCCAAAACTAAGGAGATAATTTTTAATGGCAATGATATTAAAACTAGGACAATTAGCTGACCAGTCATACTTCTTTTCCTGAAGATATAATAGTCAGATGTTTAGTATTGAATCTGGGGTAAGGAAGATTTAGAATCCCTCAGAATTTTTCTGCCACTCTTGAGTTCTCTCTGATTATATAGTATATTCAGCTTCCACATGATTAATATAGGTCTCTATACCATTAGGATTCTGGAACACCATAACTTGTTAATGCTTCTCAATAGACTAAAGAATGATTAATGAATTTGTATGGCAGGGTACAGGGTAAGAAGGAGGGCATGTCAAGAGCAAATGACTAAGATCTCTAGCAGTTTTTTCAACTCCAAGCAAATTCAATTAGAGGAATTCTATTATACTTTATTATCTCATTATTCATCTGTTCACTTTTTTTAAGTAATATATTGTTTCTTCATGAAGGCATTTTTTATATTTAAAAAAAGTGTATCTTTCTTTGTATTTCGGAATTATAATTTTCTTTACGGTGACTTATAAGCATCACACAGGATTATAAACTAACAGATTATCTCTCAGAAGGGAAGCATGATCTGAACATTTATTTTTGTGTTTGTCAATATTTGCTCCAGCCCAAGGCACTTCTAAGTGACTGGCCAGAGACCATTCATGTTCTTTTTCTCTTTTGTTTGTTTTTTCCTTTGAATATTCCTCAACTGAAGTTGACAGAGAAGCATCTTTCTTCTCTAGATATAAAGCTATATGAGGTAAGTCTCAAGTTCCCGGAGGGGAAAATTTTACTTTATGGCAGATACCGATTTAAAACTGAAAACAAAGGGTGTCTGGGTGACTGGGTCAGTTGAGCCACCTACTCTTATTTGGGTTCAGGTCAGGATCTAAGGGTCATGAGATTGAACTCTAAATGATGCTTCGTACTCAGGGCAGTCTGCTTGTCCCTCCTCCTCCCCTCTGCCGCTCACTTGCTGTTTCTCTCTCCCCATACCTAAAATACATACATACATACACACATACATACATACATACATACATAAAATATTTATTTAAAAAAAAAAACGAAAACAAGAGGGAAAGAACTAAGGGTTGGGGGTGGTGGAGAGGAAGGAAGAAAGAGAATGAGAGCAAAATCCTGAAGTACACAAATTCCTGGTTTCCAACCTTCCCTATGGCTACTTCACTCTTGCCCTCTTGATAATTTTATCATATGAATCAATCTTTCCCCATTTCACCAAATCTACTTTGAATTTGCTTTCTATTCCTTGCTCGAGAGAGATGAAAGAGTATTGACTAATAAGTACTAATCAGTTTTTGACTATGATAATAAAAATTAAAATTTGGTTTCCCTCTCAGAATATATGGATACAAAAGTATTAATTCAGAAGTGAATGAAGAATGCCCTTTATTTTATGAATTCAAAATACGTCTGCCACTTCTCTGCCTATCGCTTTGAGCATAATTATGGAGGACATAAAATTGGGGGAAAAATGAATGACTAGCTTCCTTCCAAGTTCTCAAAGGAAAGTGTTAACATTTCCCATGTCCTTATTTAAAATGTAAAGCTTATAGAATGTCTAGCTCCTGCTATTTTGCTTTCTGGTGGGAGCTGGCACATAGCTGTATATGCAGAAGCTGTGAGGAGGATATTCATGTCTTTGCCTAATTAATTTGCAGTTTTGCTGGACTTTTGTCCAATCCCTGACAATGCCGACAGTGATAAGGGACCATTAAACTCTAATGAGCTTGGAAAAATTGGAAATCTGAGCCTCTTATAGAATGTTAAAGCCGATCTACTTGTGTGGGGGGATAAAAAAAAATCTTAAGACATTCATTCTATTCATTAACAATGTCTTTTTGAATTAGTAAACAATGTTCTTATCATTTAAAGTTCTATTATGTAAGTGTATCTTTCATTTTTTAAGCTGCAAATTGTGTTGACTAATTGCAGCAGGGAAGAACAAATAAATTAATCCTTCTTTTCATCAGAAAGTAAAACTGAGTGTGTCTAAATCAAGTTTTTTGTCTTAGTAAGAGCTTCCTGGAAGAAATGTTGTCTGATCTTAGCAATCTGATGTAAAACTAAAATGTACATATTTTTGTGCAATACAAACATAGATTATTGATGTTCAGAACCGGCCCATTATAAATTTACAACGTGTTTCACAAATATTACTTTTAGTTGGAAAATTATAGAGGATACTTAATAAATTTTCCAATTCTTCTTTATCCTTGACATTAGCCATAATAACTTGTATTCTTTTATTGTCCAATTAATGTGCATATACACACACATGCACACATATTATATTGGTACTTTAAAACTACCAGTACATGAGTACAATAGTAAACAAGACAGATACTGTCACTACCTCTACGTTATATAGGAAAGCCTTTATGGAAAGTCTTCTTGTAAAATGCTTTTCAGTAGTATAGATTCATGCAACAAGGAATATGGAGTGTTACTATGATATACTTTGTATTCTAAAACTCCTTGAATGGATAAAATAATGCCACTGCTATGCTGAAGCCCATGTTATAATTAAATGCCTGTTTCCAGAAGATAAATTACATTCAAATTGGAGAAAAAGGCTTTCCTGAAAATGACCAAGCAAAACACTCTAAGTTCCCTAGCATTCGGCATTCTGACGAATTTTCCTCTGGAGTCGACATGGAAAGCATTAAGGTCTATACATTGTTCCCATTCATGCAAAGAACAGTGACAATATAAATCAGCCATTTTGATCATCAGTAAAAATCAATAAAAGTGCACTCACTTCCTGAATATTTATGTAAAAAGTTGTGATTTTTTTTTCTTTCTGAACCATTGCCTCTGAGCTGTTTCTAGGGTGAGAATCAGAGTGTGTCTACTCACATTAGTGACAGGGAGAAATAATTAACTGTAAGTTGTCACTAGCAATCAGATGATCCATGAAGTAAATCACACTAAGTGGGGCAGATGAAATCCGGGCTATCCTTCCCCACATCTGCTGAAACAGAATTAAGAAATAATCTCAGAAATATTTCCACTTTTCATTTCCAAAGTTTATGGGGATAAAAATAATAGTAACCTATATTTTATAGAATCTTTAAGGAAAACACTCTACTTTCAGAATGTGTCTGCAATGAAGATAAATCTATGTAATTGTAATTAGGGTGAAATCTTAATAATTGGTAAATGTTACTCTGCCTGAATGTTAATTATGAATTTTTAGTGAATAAAAAAGAAATTATTTGGTTCCTAATTCATTCATTCAACAAATATTTAGTGGGTGCCTTCCATATACCACAATTTTTCAAATAACTGAGAAAATAAAGATGACTAAAATATAATTATGCTCCTTAAAATAAATCCTGTCTAATGTAAAATAAGTTAGAAAACCGATGCTTAAAATATAGCTTATATATCAGGACTATAAAAGCCAGAAAAAGGTTCTAGAAGGAAGATTAGCAGATGTGAGGAAAGGGACCTCAGAAAAGCTTCAGGAGCATGTAATGCTTTATTAGAGTCTTTTAGGATACTGGCAGATAAGTAAAAAAATAAGAATAGAGGAGTTTACTGGAGTTAGGTAAAATGTGGCAGCTGACAGAAAATTCCAGAAAAAGGTCATCAACCGCAAAATCAAGTAGGTGTGAGGCCTTAACCTGTGTGGGAAGAAGCAAGTAGTGCTGTCTATCTGGAGAGAAGGGTAAGAAAGGAATATTGTAGAGGGTGAGCCCTAAAAGATAGAGACTAAAGTTAGATCATAAAAGACCTCAAAGGTTTCCACGAGAAATTTGTATTTTATTCTGAAGATTTGTAAGGGGACATTAAAAATTTCCAAACATGGCTAGGTTTGTATTTTAGAAAAATTACTCTACTATTAAGCTGAAATAAGTAAAACTGGGTGCAGACCATTTTGGAAGATACAGAGCAGAAATGGAGGATGCCTCTCTCATCTCAGTTACAAAACTAGAAAGATGTCTGTGCTTCTCCCTGAAAATGGAAACAAAGAGGAGTTTTCTTCTTTGAAAGGTAAATGATAAAGGAAAGGCCAAGTTCAATTTGGATATTCCAGTTTCAAAGGTATGTACAACATATAAAGTAGGCAGTGAAACAGAAAGAAGACATGAGCTTTAAAAAAATTATGGGTTAGAAATAGATCATGGGCATCATGATCATATGGGTATTGGTTCCATCAGCCCTGGCAACCTCCCCTTTGATAGGCCCATGATGCACTGGATGTTCTGTTACAGGTTTGATGACCTTTGCTAATGATAAGAAAAGCCTCAAGTGTTCATTAAAAGTAATTTACAAAGAAAAGCAGATATTCCCAGATTTCTTCCCAGACTGAGTGAGTAAGAATCTCCAAGGAAAAGCTTGGTGACCTTTCTGTCTCATTTTGTTTTTAAATACTGCCCTTAAAGGATTTATACCAGCATGGAATTCTAGGATCTGCTAGACTAGTAGCAACATTTGTTAAGTATCTAAAATGTGTTAGCATTCTACTATAGTCTCTATGCTTTATAGTAGCATAATATAATACAACAGAGATTATTATCCCCATTTTAACATGAGGAAACTGACATTTATGGTCTTATTCAAGGTCTCAAAGCTGATGAGTGGAAACAGAAACTCCTACTAATTTCAGTGTCTGCACTCTTTACATTAAAATATTATCTTGCTGTGCTTTGCTTTTAAAAATGCCCAGCATCACATGAAAAGTATTTTCTTTTAGTAAAGAACCTATTGTAGAGAAAATGAAGAAACTGCCAACAAGATTATCTTTTTTTAAATTTTATCTTTTTATATAATTATCTTTCTGTGTCTAACATAAGACCATTTTTAGTGTTGCAATTCCCAAACATATCCTTTCCTTCCTTGCATCAACATTGCTTTACTGAGCAATTGTAGGTGCTCAGGTGCTTAGCCTTACACCCCTTAAAATTTTTCTCTATTACTTTTGTTTTTTCTTCCTCATATCTTTTCATTCTCTTTTCTGAAGAGAGAAACCACTACCCACTGAATCATAGCCACATTTGAGCCAAAGATCACTTAACAAAATGGGGATAATAAGTAGGGAGGTTATCCAAGTGGGAGGGACAGGTGAGGGGCAGTGATATCTAATATAAATAGAATATAAGAGAAAGTATAAAATACCTAATCAAACTATATTTCAATATTAAATACTTTTTTGCTACATTAGTCTTCTGTTCAACAAGTATAAATACATTTTCCTCACTACAGGTGCCCTGTTAACAATCAGACTACTCTGACAATTAATGATCCTAGGATCCTCATCCAAATCTGTGCCCTGCAGGTCCTCATGGTGCTAACAACTGGAAAGGTTAGGTAATTTTTTTAGCTTATTCTTATTCCTGAGATTTACAATGCACCAAGATTTTCGGTATATGACCATCAATCAACCAATACTTAGTAAAGGCCCACAGGGTGCAGCATCATACAGATTCCCATGCCATGATAGATTCAAGAAAGCAAAGATAATATCTGATAGGTGTAAAAATAGATGAGACAGGATACATCCAAGTGGGGTACTAGAAGCACAAAGAGGCTCAAGAAACTGCTGAAGACAGTTAAATAAGCATTCTGATATCCATGTAGAGACAAAGGGCATCATAAATGGATATCAAATGCCAAGGAGTTCCATGTTACAAGCACGAAGCCAATGAGTGGAACATTCTGTAGTGTAAGACAGTAAGAAAGTATTTAAACAAGAATGGAAACATGTCAAAATACCACAAGAGTCAGCTTGAAAGTGTTTCCACTAATTAAAACTGGTACAATCTGAGCATCAAAATAATCACCTTAACAAATTAAAAAATGGGTTAAATAAAAATCCATGAGTATATGCTAATATTAATAAATTAAACAATAGGAAAGAAAGTCCTTTCTTATAGTAGAATGCCAACCATTAAATATAGAAGGAATGATAGAATTAGAAAATCAACATTTGGCCACCATCAACACAATAATTGAGTCAGGCAAAAATGATCAATGGATGCTAAAACTAGGGGGTGAAAATTTAATGAGAAACAGGATATTTAGCCTCAAAGTATCTTGCACAGATATTTATTAATGACAAACTGAAATACAGTAACTTGAAATATTATTATATTATCATTAATAAAACAAATACTATTCTAATTTTATATCACTCTTCTTTTTTTAAGATTTTATTTATTTATTTGACAGAGAGAGAGATCACAAGTAGGCAGAGAGGCAGACAGAGAGAGGAGGAAGCAGGCTCCCCACTGAGCAAAGAGACCGATGTGATGTGGACTTCCATCCCCAGACCCTGAGATCATGACCTGAGCTGAAGGCAGAAGCTTTAACCCACTGAGCCACCTAGGTGCCCTGTATCACTCTTCTATAGGTAAAATATTTTAATTAGTATGTGTCTGAACTAAAAATTAAGTTGAAGCCAGTTTTCCTGATATCAGTTTATTCTGTTGTCTTCCATCTCTAAATCCTCTAAGTACTGCAGGGAAAAAAATTCTAGGTAATTGATTGTTCTAATCAGCTGTGTTTTTATTGATCAAGATTTTACTGAATTTATTGTCTCTAATTTCAGTGAATTCATAAAGATGATCTATCCTTTCTTTTTTTTGTTTTTTACTTAATAGTTAGGGTGTACCCTCTCTCAGAACAGATCTCTTAGAAGTATATAAGGAAAACAGCACCTGGAAATCGAGCTGTCAGAGCTATGGAGAAATAGTCTGAGTGAGAGAGATGAGAAATCATTCACAACCCCGCATGCAACAATACCAGATACAGTACCCACACTTAGCCTGAGCTCAACATAGTTGGAGGGATTAGTGCTCAGGGAAAGGAAAGAAACAGATCTAGCACTCTCATGGAATGGCCATTCAATCATAGGACTCCTGAGAAGGATTATTTTCATTCTAGCCTTAGTATTTTTAAAAGAAAACACTTCTCTCAAGTACTGTATAGTATAGCTACAGGGGGTTTCTAAGCCATGGTATTATGTTTGGCCTGTCCCAAGTGAATTCCAAGGATCACAAATTCTATAAGATGCCAATACATATTCAAAAAAGGGGTATCTAAAGTCAAATAAGATTGGAAAAGATCTGAGTAAAGTAGGTTAATTTTTAAAGAAATATTTTAAGAAAGCTCTTTATTATTTAGCAATGTAAAAATGTGAATTTCCAGAGGCTGTATGATACCCTATGCTTTCAAAATTATTTGATCATGAAGTTGACCTTTCTTGCAGCACCTCTTACAGACCTTCCAATAAGTAAGAAAGAAACATAAAATTCCAAAGAAATTCTTTACTTCAAAGAGAGAAAAGTAGGACTTCCCTGAGAACAACTGTTGAGAAAAAATTCAACAAATTGTAACTGATTCATGGAGAATACTTTTAGAAAAATCAGTGAGGGATACCTGGGTGGCTTGGTCAGTTGTGTAACTGCCTTCAGCTCAGGTCATGATCTTAGGGTCCTGGGATTGAGTCCCACATCGGGCTCCTTGCTTAGCGGGGAGCCTGCTTCTCCCTCTGGCTGCTACTTTCCCTGCTTGTGTGCTCGTCTACTCTTTTGCGCTCTCTCTCTCTCTGACAAATTAAATAAATAAGATCTTTAAAAAAAAAAAAAGGAAAATTCTATGAGACTGTATTTAAAATAATTTGTTCCATCTAGCATCCAATCTTGGTTTCTCCAATAAACTGAAGCAGGCTCCTTGGAAAACTGGCTAATACTAGAGCTGAGGCAGGAAAGATGCAAAATGACCCTGGATCATCATGTAATGACACAAAACTAAAAAGTGATGAAAACTTAAAACAATGGATGCATGTCAAAAGGAATATAAAGTCAAAATCCCCATGGCCAATGCCAGAACAATGTGAACAAAATGAATCAATTAGTATTGGACTATAACCCCAAATACAAAATACATGAGTTCATATTAATATAGACAACTGAATAAATAAATAAATGGGGGACAAAAGGCAAATATTTCTTAGAGAATTATAAATGATACTTTCGACCCAGAAGGTGGAACCAAGCTCTCCCTCAATCTACTCCCTGCTCCTTCTGTGTGGGCTACACTTAGTAACTTCCTTCAAAAGAATAGAGAAGGCTCTTTCAATAGTTTGGCGATTATTGCCATTGCTGCTATGAACATTGGGGTACATACGGCCCTTCTTTTCACTACATCTGTATCTTGGGGGTAAATGCCCAGTAGTGCAATTGCAGGGTCATAGGGTAGCTCTATTTTTAATTTTTTAAGGAATCTCCACACTGTTTTCCAAAGCAGCTGCACCAACTTGCATTCCCACCAACAGTATAAGAGGGTTCCCCCCTTTCGCCACATCCTCTCCAACACTTGTTTCCTGTCCTCTTAATTTGGGCCATTCTAACTGGTGTAAGGTGGTATCTCAATGTGGTTTTGATTTGAATTTCCCTGATGGCTAATGGTGATGAACATTTTTTCATGTGTCAATTAGCCATTTGTATGTCTTCTATGGTGAAGTGCCCGTTCAAGTCTTTTGCCCATTTTTGATGTGATCATCTTTTTTGGGGGGGTGTTGAGTGTGAGGACTTCTTTATAGATCTTGGATATCAGCCTTTTGTCTGTAGTGTCATTTGTGAATATCTTCTCCCATTCCATGGGGAATGCCTCTTTGTTTTGTCAATTGTTTCCTTTGCTGTGCAGAAGTTTTTTTTTATTTTGATGAAGTCCCAAAAGTTCATTTTTACTTTTGCTTCCTTAGCCTTGGGAGACATGTCTTAAAAGAAGTTGCTATGGCCAATGTTGAAGAGGTTACTGCCTATGTTCTTCACCAGATGAATGAATAAAGAATATATGGTCGAGTGATTTTTAGGGTTATAATAAGGGAGAACATTTGTCAAAGTGTCAGCGCTGGAGTCCACGTCTGAGTAGACTAGATTGGTTCTATCTTCGCCGGTCATCGTGGAGGACTAGTCCCCTTTTGAGAGGAAAAGGGAAGGAGCAGAGGGAGAGGAAGGGAAACTCTGAAGTGGACTTCATGCTGAGATTGGAACCCATTGTGGGGCTGAATCTCATGACCCTGAGATCATCACCTGAGCCGAAATCAAGAGTCAGATGCTTAACTGACTGAACCAGATTTTATTTATTTGGAAGAGGGTCAAGATGGCGGAAGGCCAGGTGACCGCATTTCAGGGAGTTCCCTGAAGAGAGCTGAATTCCAACAAAAAAACCACTACAAGACCACCGTGAACACCCATGAAACCAGCCTGAAATGTGATATTTCCCACTTCTGGACCGCCACGAGAGACAAAGAACATCGGCAAAAAG
>PITA01015843.1:0-41579 GCA_004023965.1 Spilogale gracilis
TGCCCTGAGGGGCAAGGGGTGGGCTGGAGCGGGCAGGGGTCACTTTCACTGGGGAGAGGATTTCCCGCACAGACGGCTGTCAGGACAGGGCCGGGCACTCTATTGACCAGGGCAGCTCATGCGTGAGAGCAGACTGTGCCAATTCTATAGAGCACGACCCCTCGGCCCGGCTTCTCCGGCTAACAAAGTTATCTTTCCCAATCTGCTTAGGCAGAAGAGGGACACCCTTCCCGTCCTTGTGCTGAGCAGGCAGAGCGAGCAGGACCCAAGCCAGGCGGAGGTCTGGCTCTCAGAGTGCCCTCTCGATTCCTCCCCTCTCGGCACTGAAAGTCTTGGGTTCTCCTCAGTGGCCCCGTCAGGTCACGCCGGGGAGAGGAGGGCAGGCTGCAGAAAGCGGCCATCGGCCATCGGCTGGGCGCAAGAGCGGGGACTGTCCTGCCATTTAAGCTGGCTGTGGCGGTGCACAGAGAACGTCCCAGAAGAGGGGTAGGGAAAGGGGCTGATGCAGCCCCAAATTCGCTGGGGTGGGAGCAGTTATTGATGCTCTAAGCCAGTGGGTCTCAAACCGCAGTTCCCCGGGGTCAGCGGCAGCGGCATCGCCTGGGAACTGGTTAGGGGTGCGAGCCCTGCCCCAGACCTGCTGAATCAGAAACTGAGGCTGGAGACCAGAACACTGTTTTGAGAAGCCCTCCAGGTGCGTCTAGCGCGAGCTGCCATTTCAGAACCGCTGCTCCAGGCAGCCCAGGCCCCTAGGAGTGGCTGTATCACAGCGCTCCCCCGCTCCCACCGCACTCCCTGACGAGGCCCTGGACACGTGTCTTTGGGTGCATCCAGAAAACAGGCCAACACTGTAGTTCCCTCCAATCCCTCAGCTGCCGTATTAGCCCATCCTACATAGATATCGGAAGTCAGAGGAGAGAAAAAAATTTTGTACATACAGGGTGTAAGCAGCTATGTACCTACCCCACCGCCCAGGGCTTGGGCTGATTTGTCTGTGTTGGAATGAGACTCCGAGAGGTTTAATTTGCCCGTCTCGTCATGGAAAGAAAGGGGCGGGGCCAGGACTGGAACCAGACTCGATCCAAAGCCCATGTTTGCTCTGGCTGTCCATGCCGTCACCTTTAATTATGAGATTCAGTTCTACAGTGCTGACCTTTCAGAGCATTTGGGGGTCTCCGGTCTTTGTGCTAATCAGCTAACATTTGCTGTTTAAAAAAGTTTTTTTTTGCTTTTTTTTTGTCCTGGAAAACCCACATAGCTGCAAATATTTTCTACATAGAGGAATTCACTTCGTACATATCTGTGTATCTTTTAAAAAACAATGACAAACGTACAGCATGAACGCTTACACAGTGAAAAGAACCAACAATATAGGGACACACAGAATAAAGAGTAAAGATCTCTGCTTGCCGTCTTCTTCACATCTCCTCGTCATCACCATGCTTAACAGCCTGGCGTGTGTCCTTTCAGATGCTCTTTGCTTTTTAAAGATACACTTCATATATACATATTAATATATGCTTAATATATCTCGGTATCTTTGCTGTATATGTATGCATCGTTTTAATGTCTGCAATAGTAGTCCATCATAAGGACATCCTGCAGATTTGTTTGCTCTGTTCTCTGTTGAAGGACATTAGGTTGCTTCCATGTTTTTTGCTGTGACAGACTCAAAAAATGATAAGCATCTATATGTACATATTTTAGGGGCAAATGTAGGAATAGTTTTGGAGGATACATCCCTGGAGGTAGAACTGATCACTCAAAACATAGGCATGACCTACAAGGTGGTAAGTACCACCAAGTACTCAAAACCAACGGCGTCTGACCGCCCCGCTCATTAGAGCTGGGAGCCCGCACTTCGTGATCTAGTTTTACCATCGCCGCCTATCGTCCCTCTTTACATTTTTTGGACAACAGGATGAGCAGGAGATAGTCTTTATTTTAATTAGCTGTTTTCTGATTATCAGATGACTCTTGTATTTAATAGCCATTTGCATTTCTTTTTCTCTGAATCTTGCGCTCATATCCTTTGGCCTGTTTTTTTTTTGGGGGGGTGGTTTATTTGCCTTTTCCTTGTTGGATTATAGACTCTTTTTTATAGACCATGGCTAATATTTCTCTGTCGTAAGTATTGTAAAATTTTTTCATATGATGACTCGTAACTTTGCTCTTAATGTATTTTGGCTATACAAGAGGATTTATATTTTTTATCTAATCAAACCTATTATTAAAAAATTTGCAGTTTCTAATCTTCCTGCCTGCTTAGAAAGCCTTCTACATTTTGTTAAAATTCAGAAGACCAGTTAGGAAAGAAATTTGCCAGAATAAATTCTGTTTCAGTTCAGCATTTAAGCCGGGATCCCTGAAAAACGGAATTATCAGAGCAATATGAGCCCTGCCTATTCTCCTCCTAGTTTTCGCTATAGTGGCCTTTTAATTTTAATGATAAAGGAATGATATAAATTGCATTCATTATCTTGGTACATTTGGCAACAGATTTCATCATCATCATCATCATTTTCCAGGGCCCATTTGATTTGCAACTCAGAAAACGAAACCTGTGTCATTTTGCTTCTTGTAGGTGTTTTTGTTTTGCCTCTTTATGGTTTTGGATGCCTGATCTGTACTTCTATTCAGATATCACGCGTGGGTGGAGAGCATGGAACGTTATTATTTTCTTTTTCACAGGTATATTTATGGGGAGGACATTTTTTCCTTTTTCTTTTTCCCTTTGCCTTTTCTTTGTGGCAAATGAAATAGCTGCAGTCTAGGCAAGTTACCCTGAATTCCAAAAAAGCTTGCTTCTTTTTTAATCCTTTACCACTTGGTTTATTTTTGTCTTAGGTAAGAGGCTTGACTTTGAGCAGATTCGTCAGGAAGAACATGATTCTGGCAGCTGGAAAGCGTCGATCTGTGGCTTGATCTAGTCGGTCTGTGGCTTGATCTAGTCTGTCTCTCGACCAAGGACTTGGGTTCTTCCGTCTTTGAAGTCAATCTCCTGTTTCCTCTACCATGGTTCCCAGTTCAAAGACTCAAAATAAATATTGTTTTCTGTCCGCCTCTCAGTTTCCTGAGCCATAACATGGGTAAACAATGAGACAAACCTTGCTGAATTGTTTTGAGGGTTAAATAAGAGAACACAGAATTTTGCAAATACACGGGACAAAAAGGTGATTCTTCAGAATTTGGGGGGTTATGCTTCACTCACACCACTAGATGGCGTTATCAACACAGGCAGCCGGCTAAGCCGGTTCTGTCTGAAGTCCTAGCAGCAGAAGGGGGATGCCCACTTCATTTTCTTCCCTATGAATGAAATATATTTAGCAACGATGATTACAGATGTAACAAAGAAGCTTTAATTTTTGCTGTAAATCATTTGTTACTATCAGAACTTTTCTTAGGCAACAGACTGCCCTGAGGAACCCAGAAGCCAGAGAGGTCTTTCTGAAACACATTTGATCATGTCCTTCCCATACTTAAAACCATTCTGTAGCTTGCTGTTATATACAGAGATACTGTTTAACATTTTTATTTTAATTTCAACCTTGCTTTGGAATTGAGGGTATAAAATAAGTCGTTCAGGTCAAGGGTGACATACCCCTAGTCCCACCTCCCAGCGCCCCCCCCCCCCTCCCCCGGCCCCTGAAGCTCCAGGAAACAGGGCTCAAGAATCTCGGCAAAATGAAGCTTGGGGCCCTTAACATATCGCTTAGGCTCGTCTGCTGTCTGAAGCTTGCCTATTACTCCGGCCCAGATCTTGCCACTGGTTGCTTTGCTCTTGACCTTCAGCAACTGTAACCTACTGAGTTCCCTATATACAGCACCCCGATTCCGCAGTCCCCTCTACTTTGACCCTCTCTCCTCAACTCTGATTCATCCACTAACGCTTGGTTTGGGCTTTACCTCCTTCAGGAGTTCTTTTCCGACCCCATCTAAGTTAGAATTCAAGAGGTCATTCATGCGTCTTTCTCCTCTACGAGTCTGTGAGATTTGTGAGCAGAAGGAATGTGTCTTTCTCCCATCTATTTTAGGAAGGCCAGGCCAATGACAGAACTCAATGGGTTTGTGTGGAATGAATAAATAAACGAGTGCTGAACACAGAGAAGGGCGTTCTAGATAGATGAGATGGCAAGAGATGTAAAGTTGGAGAGGGAGGGGAGTGTTTCAGGGAGTGGATGGTTCGCGTCCAGGAGTAAGGGGAGTTCTTTCCACACTCCAGCCTGAGCCGCTGACTGGAGGCCAGGGTGAGCCCCGTCCTTCCAGATTGCCAGCAGGAGTCACGGGGTCGGGGGTAGGGTGGGCATTGTACGGCAACTGTAAGAGAAGCCCCAGAAGGGGCCTCCTTCCGAGAATAATTTTGGCAGTGACCTTCAGTGGCCTGGGACTGAGGGTCTAGAGCTGCTCAGGCTGCACCTAAAGGTGAGGACCCGACACACACAAATGACCTTTGCCAGAAATCACACACACACACACGCACACGCACACTCACACACACGCGCACACGCGCACACACACACACACGCGCGCACACACACTCTTTCTCTGTTTTCTTCCTTTCCTGAGACTGGATCCTCTTTTTATTCTGAGAGTCCCTGAGAAGGGTACAGGGCTGGGCTCCTCAGGTTAATGACGGTGACCTCTCTCAAACCGGCAAATGCTCAGGGAGCAGCCCACATGGTTCCAGGAGGAAAAGGGCCCAGGCTTGTTCCTCGGGTTTGCAGACACAGCAATCAGTCCTGAGCCAGCTCTGTGTGTGGGAACCAAGACAGCCGACCACCGAGTTGTCACCCTCTGGCCTCTGGACCTGGAGGGCCCGAGGTCTTCAAAAACAAAACAAAACAAAACAAAACAAAACCAGAATACTTACTTTCCCCCTAAAAACAGAGATGGGATTGCCACACTCCCCCACCCTGGCGGCTTCCTAAGCAGCAGAATCACCTGCCACGCCGCTCCAGGGCCTACCTTGGGGGTAGGATGCTGACTTCCTGTTGCCTCATCCCAAGCCGTTCCCGCGGGATGGCACCTCCAGCCCCTGAAACTGGAATCTTCATCTGCTTATACCTGCGAGGCGACACAGAACTGAAGCAGCTTTGGTCGCTGGCCTGTTTTATGCCCCATCTGGGAAGAGGCTGCCCATTTCCCAGAGCCTTGCTACCCCAGACCTCAGCTTCCGTAGGTCCTGTGGCTACTGAGGAGAGCTGGGCTTTCCCTCGACTTCCGTGCTGCTGACGTGACTCGCCGAGGCCTGCCTCTTCACAGGCACCAGGCGGCTCTTCTCCAGACGGTCCGCCAAAATAGGTCAGAGACAGTTGCCCATCTCACGAGCAAGAAGGGGCTCTGGTCTCATAAGTGGAGAGTGTGGGAGCTGCAGAAGAGAAACATCTAGACTTCCTGACATTACCACAGTCACAGGGTTTCAATGTGCCCCCTGACAGGTGAGTTACCCCCTCCAAACTGTAGCGGGGACATGATGGTGACAAGTCCCATTTTACCTTAAGTGTGAGAGCTTGCAAAGGAGAGAGAAGAGTGTTGACGAAGCAAAGAGGGGAATTCCAAATCTTCCGAATTCCTAGGAGGGGGTAAACTCTGCTCAGAGCCAGCTTTGCTCAGCCTGCCCAGGGCTCCAGGGAGGAAGATGCCTTCCTCTCTTAACCCCAGATGTGAGCCTCCCTGGAGGGCAGAGGTGGCTTCTTGACCTAAAACTGGGAGAAAAATCACTTGGAATTTTATTTTTTAATTGCTTCTTACTTCATTTTCCTTCTGATCGGGTCCCCAGGCATCCAAACAATGCCTCTCCAGGCACGCTGTCATAAAATGCAACTGAAATCCGTATCTATGGAAACAGGCTCCTTTTGCTCTCTCCCTCCCTGCGTCTGTGTTGGTCAGGGTGGGCCTAGACTCAGGCTCTGTGCTCTGAGGTCGGGGCCGGTTCTGGCTGTGCCCTGCCTGCCCTCATCCCACCAGCGGGAGGAGAGTGACCTGGGGCCGGGGTGGACAGTAAAGCTTCAGATAGTCCTAGGGAGGCAGTGCAGAGGGAAGACTGTCTGTCTAGGGCTCTGGGGACAGCAGGCAGTGCCGCTCAGCGGGGACAACACTGACCTGGACACTCACAGCTCCACGTTACTCTCCGGGCTTTTGAGCTCAAGACCCAGACATGTACTCAGCCAGCAAAGTTCTTCTCTGCCTTCTTCATGCATCCCGGGCTTGGCTATGATTCTCTGGGCCTTTCTTCCTTTCCCTAAAAAGGCAGTTCATTATTCCTTAGGGGTACATACGTGATGGTTTTGGTTTAAGAGGTTTTTGGTTTTGTTTTGTTTTTGATTTAAGATAAATGAAAATCAGTCTGCTTCAGCTTGGCAGGATGGCCTGAAGTGGAAACAAAGACATCAGAGCTCTCTTCTCCTTGGCCCTCATCTGCGGACTTACCAAAGCACACGCTTTCTTGCAGGGGCAACCTGTCTTTAAACCAGGCACCGCAACACGTCCAGCTCCTGTGTCGGCAAGCTGGCAGGGAAGGTGGTGATGTTGGGGGACCTCACTATCTCACAAAACCTGTCATGGAACAGGACTTCGAGGACGATCATTTCCATCCCAGCCCTGCCTCTCTGCAGGGGCAGCCCAGGAGAGCTCCCACGATGCCACCAACATCGTCCTTGAGTCACTAGGGGGCGATGCTGTCTCTCTTTTGCTCCATGCAAGGTTTGTTGTTTTTTGTTGTTGTTTGTTTATTTATTTATTTATTTATTTAGTTTTGTTTTGTTTTGAAGGACTTCTTCAGAGACGGTGGGCCAGGGAAGAGGCCCCTTCCAGGTGTGCCTCGGAGTAGAAGAACCCTATTCATCACACCAGACTGGAAGGGCTTGGTGTAAGTGCCAGTGGCTGAGAGGACAGGGATGTAAAGGGACAAAGCCTGACCTTCACTTGAGCAACTGTTTATTGTGGGACCATATTTGCTTGCCCTCCCTTACTCCAGAGTATCCCCCACTCCTCTTCATTTCTCATGGTCCCCCAACCCGCCAAACCTGAGAGTCCCGAGGTTCTCCGCTATACCCCCTTCCGTCTCCCAGGCCTGCCCTGTTTCCTGTGTTCCTGAACTATTTGCCTGTACCCCTGACTGTACCCAGGGAAACATCTGATCACGAAAGGGCAAAAGTATAATGTGTACTATTGGTTCCTGTGATGGCAAAGCAAAGAACCTCAGCGGGTATCAGTCTCTGACCTCGGAGATTAGAGGCCCTGGGGGCAGCAACACTCTGGGGTCGTTCTGGCTGGTGTAAGGAGAGTCCATTCTGAGAGTCATGACTGAGATTGTGAGAATTTAGCTCATGCGCGGCTTGCCACCCTGCCGGGAAGCCTTCGTAGCTAGAGGCGAGGTTGGTGGAGCTCTTGGAGCTGCAGGTGCTTGGGAGGTGGCCTCCTCTGGGTGAGCGGCCTGCCCTGGACTCGGCCTCCAAAGGCCTGCGGGCTGCTCCAAGGCCAACGTGACAGCCTGCACCAACATAGCCTCCAGGCTCCGACTGACCCATCGTGTGCACTGCGGCCTGTCCGCAAACCTGAGTGGAGACTTTCAAGGAATTTCGCTGCCCACTAGATCCAGCACATCCTTTTAAAGGATGGGGGGCCTTGCATGGAAGACTCTGCAGTTGGAATTCATCACTGGCGCTCTCAGCATGCTGTAGTATTTTCTTTGCTCTCAGACTCTGTAACTAGACAGCCCAGCTCTGAACCTACCACTTACCGGCTATGTGATATGTGGCAAATTAACTCTTTGAAATCTCTGTTTTATCATCTGTAGATGAAGATGATGGTAATGGGGATTTAATGAGATACTCTAAAGTACTTGGTCCATCCAGCATTTAACGGCTGGCACATAAATGGTCACGGTCATGGTCTTGAAATGCAGGAGAGTGAATTAGCTAAGCCAGCTGGCTCAAATTGGGACTCTACCACTTACTAGCTGTGTGATAGTGAGCAAATCATTTCATTTCTCTGTGCCTCAGTTGCCTTATATATAACATGCCGTTTGATAATAGTACCTATTTGTTAGGATTGGCTAGTTAATGCATATGGCGCCCTGGAAACAGTTCCTGAAATGTGGTAAGGATCCAAAGAAGGCTAGGCTTCAACACCTGCAGAGCTGTGTCCGGGGCTGTCCAAGGGTGATCTGGGTGCTGTGATGCATGTTGTAGGAGAATTATCTTCTCATTTGACTTAGTTTAACGACAATGAATCTGTATTTGTTGCTTGTACAACGGGTGAATGCTGGGGCTAGGAGCTCCGAACAGGGCTGAGGGGAGCCTGGTAGAAATGCAAGATATGAAGCAGGGAGTCCAGAAAACGGATCATTTTGAGGCACTTGTGTGGCCCCTTTGACCAGGGTCCTGGATAGTTTTTCTTTTACTATGAACCAATGTGAAAAGATTATATTGTCATAGCAATTTCGCAAGTGGAGAAATGAGTGACTGAGACAGATGATGCGCTCTGCACAACGCATGCAAAGGCGGGATCCATACTTCACCCACACACCAATTACATTTAAAAATAAAAATTAATCAAAGCAGCTTTTGGCACTGTCAGACAGAGCGGGTCATGGACAGTGTGTCTGACATGCCATCCAGCCTCCGGCAGCCTCCGGCACAGCTACAGTGAATCTGGGGTGACGCCAGGAGTAAAGCACAGCTCAGGGCTTCATCACACCTCGCTGATTGTTCATTTATTTTTAGAGTCTCCAGGAAGAAAATTTTAAAGGAAAAAAAAAGAAAGAAAGACAATACTGTGGGTGGGAATCAGGAAAGAGTAGTCTAGAAAAACCTGAAATTTTCCTAAAATTGTCAAAAGATATATTGTAAATTTCACGACGCTTTCTAGGTTCTGGGCCCCTGGGATAGGACAATCTCTAAAATGTGTCACTATCTTGTAGGAGGAGAAAGTTGAAGGATAGAAAGACCAGAATGAGGGCAATGTGCCATTCTTTTTAAAAAAGGGAAAAGAATTAATCTGGAAAAATAACCTATTGGGGCTGACAACTGTTTAAGTAAAACTAATGAAATAGAATCAGGAAGAAAATGCTCTCCTCGTTTCTCCAATGGGACGATGATTCATTAGCCGCGAGAGTTAGGGCTTCCGGCAGTCCGTCCTGTGCTGATGGTCGGTAAGCGGGTCCTACAAAAAGATCTTTGGGAAATGTCATGATACTTGTTTTGGCAGTAGATTAATTTTTCAACTAAACCTGTTAGTTCAGTTACAAATATTTCATTAGAGAGTGATGGGCTTATGTGGGCTCTAACCTCCTTTTATTCAAGAAATATTTATCGATGGGGCGCCTGGGTGGCTAAGTCCTTAAGTGTCTGCCTTTGGCTCAGCTCATCATCCTAGGGTTCTGGGATGGAGCCCTGCATTGGGCTCCCTGCTCAGTGGGCATTCTGCTTCTCCCTCTCCCTCGGCTTGTGTTCCCTCTCTCTCTCTCTCTATATATATATATCAAATAATCAAATAAAATCTTAAAAAAAAGAGAAATATTGATTGAGGACCAGCTCTCTGCCAGGTGCTGGGCTGAGGAGCTGTCCTCACTAGGCAAGGCCCCCATTCTCATGGAGATGGCACCGAACAAATAATACACGCAATTCTTGGATTAATATTGTCTCAATGAAGCACACATACAGAAACAGGCATACAATGAAGAAGTGGCCTTCCCAGAGGGTTAGAAATTTGAAAGCCCTTGGAAAACTATGAGGTGCTAACTAAAAGTCGAACAACACCCTACGCCATGCTTCATTTGGCTTCATGGTTACTTTATGAATGGGCACAAGCTTGTTCCTGCCTAAAGCCCAGACCACTGTTTCTGTTGGAGCTTTCTCTCTTGAAGGAGGCTAACTTCCTTCTCTGAACACTACATGTTGAGTGGGAAAGGCCCCAGGGGTGGATGGGAATAGACTGAGAAATGGTTCTTTCAATTACTGGAGCAGAGAAATTGGTTCGGCTCACTTCATCATCCATTTTGGTTGGAAATTGGACCAAAAAATAACGAATACAGCAACTCCTTGATCAAAACTATACACAAGAAGGTCTGCTACTGTCCATCACTCATGCTATAAGGGACTGACATGGTGTAGTTCTCATTTACCAATTCTATGCTAAGAGTGAGACATATGTGGATATGAACGTCAATGTTATTATGAGAAATGAAAACGTTATCCACCTAAAATGGAAGAGTCTCTTTTCTAATAGTCCTTATTAGGTACACATATAAGAGCCTGTGTTTTTATGAAATACATCATTTCATTTAATCAGCATGTAAACGCTACAACGTAGCTCTTTTATTCCCATTTTGCAGATGGGCAAACGGAGCTTAAATGCATTAGTTCACTTGTCCAAAGTCACAGTGTCAAGATGAGGCAGAATTCAATTTTATACACGGGTAACCCCTGCATTTTAAAGCCTGGGTTTTCCCCCTTACACCTCGGTGTACATCCTTTGGAGAAGGCAGAGGTAGAGATAGCAGCTGGACTTTGAGACGCTGGTAACATGATTTGCTTTCTCTTGATGAAGAAACAAGAATGGGAGTGGGGTGGAGAGACTACTATGATTGAGCTTTAAACTGGGGATTCGTGGAAGCAGATCTTACATCATTTTAAGTTCCGCATGTTTTGTTGGGTGGGCCCTGGTGTGAAAGGCTAGGAACGAAGATGTCTGCTCTGAGGTGGGGTAGAAAATCGTGTAGACTCACGCGCCCGTTAAAATGAGAGATGAAGTACCATCCGTCAGGAGAGGGCTCGGGTGAAAGAAACTGAGACATGAAGCAGGCAAATAAAAAAGAGCATCAAAGGGGCCAAGACCCAGAGGATCACAGAGAAAAGGGACACACAGGTCCTTGTCGAGCTGGAGTTATTTTTGCTTCAAGAGACACCAAAGTCCTCCTCTAGCCCTTGTCCCTCAGTCTTGGTAACCTGAAGCGCGTCATTCATGCTGACTTCGTCCCCTTCATGGCTCCTTGTATAATTAGATCCAAACTTTTAGGGAACAGAGCCCTGGCAGACATGCCTTATGGTTTATGCATAACCCAGTTCCTCTCATGTTTCCTGCTGTAAATTTTTGCTTATAAATTGGTTTTTTGAAACCCCATTGTAACCATTCCTGGGGGTGGGACTTTATTTTATTTTATTTTTTTTATGACCAGACGAGGCGGCTGCTATTAGGCAGACCGCTAGAGTAGATTGGAAGGAGAGGCGTAAAAGAACTGTGCAGAGAAAGCCCGGTAAGTACCCTGAGAAGATTAGCGTCCAGGGATTTTTGGTCTCTGATCGTCCTTCGTCTTGTACTGTCCATAAGAAATCAGCCTTGGACAGCCTTCTCCAGCTGCCTTATAAAATGTTAATCTTCCAATTGTGTGATTTTGCCTGTTGCCATTTCTTCTATTCTTGGGAATATAAAAGCTTTAGTCCCCAAGGGATTTTTTTTCTCTCTTGTATTAGTTTTATGTTTAATGATTTTCATAACCTCTTTAAACTGGTCTTTTTTCCACTAGCGTAGTAAAATGGAGTTCATCTTTATTCCTGCCTGGAAGTTAACTAGCTCAGTTTAAGAAAGGACTTACTGTGGCTCTACTTAAACTTAAGAACAACTGAAATAAGGGCACCTGGGCGACTCAGTTGGTTAAGTGGCCGACTCTTGATCTCAGCTCAGGTCTTGATCTCAGGGTCATGAGTTCAAATGCCTACCTAAAAAAAAAAAAAGAAAGAAAGAACAACTGAAATAATAATCTCAATAATCACAACACTGAATATAATCAATGAAAGCAAATCATACTGCAGTAGGGGCTAGCGGTTGATTCATTTGTAGTATTTATTCATACTTATCTGTTGGCCAACACAGATCTAAAACCCATCATTCTTTTTTTTTTTTTTAAGATTTTATTTATTTATTTCACAGAGAGAAACTCAGCAAGAGAGGGAACACAAGCAGGGGGAGTGGGAGAGGGAGAAGCAGGCTTCCCGCCGAGCAGGGAGCCCGATGCGGGGCTCGATCCCGGGACTCTGGGATCATGACCTGAGCCGAAGGTAGATGCTTAATGACTGAGCCACCCAGGCGCCCCTAAAATCCATCATTCTTGACAACTTGTTCAAAGTCTAAAAATGTTTACAGTGAAGATGATCACTCTCATTTCTTGAAAAACATTAAAGAAAAACAGTTACTTACCCTCTCGTTTGGTTGGGATGATCCCATCCTTTTCATACCTCTGTTACAGAATTTATTAAACTACATGATGATTATTAGTTAGGTTGGCTGGCTCCTCCAATAAAATGTAAGTTCCTTGAAGGCATAGTAATTAAAATTAATTTTAAGAAAATTTTGCTGATCCTTGATTACATTGTGCCCAGAAATTCCCTAATAAAAAATGAGGAGGTAGATTAATTGAGTGTATGCGATAACTGGGGCTGGCCAGCGCAGCTAGCCGGCAGGGAGTTCCCATCAAGATTTAGGCAGATAGGTGGGGATGCTGGGACATTCACTTCTCTGATTTCAAAGGCAAATTTGCCTACTATTGCACCAATTTTTGCCTGTCCTGCCTTCTCCCTTGCACATTCCCTCTCTTTCGCTTCAAATAAGAAGAAATTTAGATGGCTACATTTGAGAATGGGGTATGGATAGAGGAAAGGAGTCAACCTACAAGTGTCCTAATTCTAATTCAATGTCATTGCAAAAAGTGTTTGAATCAATATAATTTTTCTTACTCAACATGACCAAAACCGTGGGATGAACTTTTTAGAAGGACAACAAAATGGGTAAATAACCAATGAGAGGGATCATTACTAAATCCTGGGTACCCAGTGTGTAGACTAGCCAATGGGGTACTAATGATCTACCAACGACTCTAGATTTGAAAAACTGAAAGAGCGTATGCAACAGACTAGCCTGAATTCCACAATCAAAGCTATGCATGATTCTAGCCTGAAGAAAGGCTTGCGTTTGGGTGAAAGCAAAAATGGCTGACGTTGTTATTCAGGATTGGACAACTCAGCCGGTGCTGAGGTAGAGCACAGCATACCAGAGCATCCCACAGAGCTGACGGCAGGAGCAGGAAACAAATGGTGACAAAGAAGACAGAGACTTTTCATTTTTAAATACATATCATTAGATCCTGGGACCACAGAATTCTTTGAATTATGCTAATAAAGATCGCACAGCCCTTTATATATGGTGTGTTGGAGAAAGAACACTCAGATGTATTGGAACAGAGTCATCATAGCAGACCAACAAATCTTGATCAAAGACAAACTAATCTAACGAAGAATGGTGACACTTAGTATTAGCGGTGAGAGGATAAATCCACCTGCGGCTTAAGAAGACAACAGAGGGGTATCTGGGTGGCTCAGTCAGGTTAGTGTCTGCCTTCCGCTCAGGTCATGATCTCAGGGTCGTGGGATCGAGCCCCATGTCTGGCTCCCGACTCAGTGGAGAGCCTGCTTCTCCTGCTTCTTCTGCCCCTCCCCCCAGCATAACTCTTTCTCTCTCTCTCAAATAAATAAATAAAATCTTAAAAAAAAAAAGACGGCACAAATGTGATGGTTGAGAAATGGGGAAGTGTTTCCAATTATCACCTGGGTGATTATAGTGGTTTTGTCTCCACTAGACAACCAGCTTTGAGAATTGGGGTGTCTTTACATGATGCTATCAATTTATGCACTATTTCTTTAGAACCACTAGCATATTTACCATTTCTGTTGCCTTTTTTCCTTTCTGTGTCTCCAGCCTACTATCTGGGATGATTTCTTTCTTCCTAAGGAAATAACTTCAGTGTTTCTCTTAGTATAGCCTACTTTTGATGAATTTCCTATTTTTATTTAAAAATGGATAAAATTAAACTTCATTTGTGATGACAGATTTTTTCTGGTGAGTTATAGAATTCAAGACCAGCAGTTATTTTCTTTCAGCAGTTTAAATTTGTCATGGCCTCCTGGTTTCTACAGCTTCTGTTGGAAAGTCATCTGCTAGTCTTGTTTTGTTCCTTTGTAGGTAATGTGATTTCATTCTCCTTCCTTCACCAATGGCCCCACATGCTTTTATAGTTCTTTGTCTTGGTCTTAGTTTTCAGCAGTTTTGCTATGATGTGTACTTGTGGGTTGGTCATGATGATCCATGCTTCTTGTGTTCATTGAGATTCCAATATGTGGCTTGATGCCTTTAATCAGTTCTGGAAAATTCTCACCTGTTACCTCTTCTAATATTGCTTCTTCCCCATTCGTTCTCTCGCTTCTTTCATGACTTAAATGACATACTTTTTAGACCTTTCACCATGCCCTGTATGTCTCTTATGCTCTTCTATTTCCCCCTATTTCCCTCTTGATACTTTCTATTGACCTATTTTTTCCAGTTCACTAGCACACTTTTCAGCTGTATCTAATCTGCTTTCAAACTTCTCCACTGAATTCCCAATTTAAATTATTATATTTCTTTCAGTTTTAGAATTTCCATCTGATTCTTTTTAAAACAGATTCCAGTTCTCTGGATGGAGAAAATTTTGCATCTATTTTTTGAACATATAATTCACAGTTACTACAATCTGATTAGCTTCAAGATCTGAATCTCTCATGGATCTGCTTCTATTTTCTCCGCCCCCCTTCTTGTTGTTCAGACATTTGATCTTGTCTTCTGATACACTGGAACTTTTGCTTGAATCTTAGACATTGTGTATAAAACACTGCAGAGATGTCTTGAGACTCTTTTTTTTTTTTTAAAGATTTTATTTATTTGACAGAGAGAAACACAGCCAGAGAGGGAACAGAAGCAGGGGGAGTGAGAGAGGGAGAAGCAGGCTTCCCGCCGAGCAGGGAGCCCGATGTGGGGCTCGATCCCAGGACTCCGGGGTCATGACCTGAGCCGAAGGCAGTCGCTTAACCAACTGAGCCACCCAGGCGCCCCTGTTTTGAGACTCTTAATGATGTTCTTTTACTTCAGAAGATATATACTTTTGCTTCTAGCAAGTAACCAGTCTAGGGGCAATTAATCTCAATCCAATCTATAAGTTCATTAAAAAGAGATTTATTATTATTATTTTTAATTAGCTTATAATGTATTACTTGTTTCTGGGGTACAGGTCTGTGGTTCATCAGTCTTACACAATTCACAGCTCTCCCCATAGCATGTGTCCTCCCCAGTGTCTACAGATTAGTTCTTTGTGAGGGGTAGTCTGTATCTAGTTCACATTTACACTTAAAGTGTAGTCTTTTAGAGGTCCTGACTGAAAATCTAGGGCATTATCAGAGGTATCCTCTTTGCTGGACACTGACCTCAATCTCTGTAAGGTTTCCGACAGCTCTGCTCAGTTTCCCAGCCTCACACAGTTTATGAAGCTCAGCTTCCCGGCTTTGCCATTTACGAATCAACACATGTCTGTGTAAGAGTGAGGCTGAAAGCTCTACTCACCGCTCTGTGGCAGAGGTCTTTGTCCTCATGTCCTTGCTGCTTTGATAGCTTACCGAATCTTCCAAATGATGTTTTTCTTTCAAAGAGTTTGCTAGGTTTTCTTGCTGTTCTTGGAATGAAGATTGGTCTATACAGGTTGGTCTGCCACAGTTGAAGGCTCAGTGATGTCCATTTCAAAGATGAATTTTCCAGATAGTTCTCATGTGGTCATAATAAAAATTTAGTCTGTACAGTACTTGGCTTATGATGTGCATATTGTGTTGAGAAAATAAATAATAACAATAATAACAACTTAAAGTTAGGTACTCAGTACAGCATGAGGATGGTCTGTCATGACCCGGGACCATTCTGCCCCCTGCCTCAGGCCCAGGGCAGTGTTCAAGGAAAGTAAAGTCAAAATCCTACCACCTCCATTTCTTCTTCTCAGGAAATTTGTAACCTCTCCGTCAAAGTGGAATCCCTGTTTGATTTACACCTGCCACCATAGCAGTTATTATAATAATCTTGCACATGTCTTGTACATGTGATGGCTGAGTCTTAGCTCTTCTTTGCTTTCTGTCACTTAGTAGCTTGAGGAAAATGCCCTTACCCAGTATCTCAACAGCTGTTGGGGGGCGGGGGGAGTTGCAGACTTGTGTTCTTGCCACTCTGTGACCCTGGGAAAAATCACTTCCTTTCTCTGTATGTCAGTTTCCTTATCTACAGAACGAGAGGATTCGACTAGATGCTTTTAATGAGTTCTTCCAACTTAAATTGTAAATGTTTATAAATGTAACAATCCTAGCGGCATTTCTATTTAAAAATAATAAGATATTGAATTGCTAAGTGATAGGATTTGTGTGGAATGAATTAGGAATAGGATACCTGCCCCCCCCCCCCCCCCAGGAAATTGCCCTTACCATTACACCTCTATCTGAAAGGAAAAACAGCCATTGAGTCCTTGCAATGTGTCAGGCCCTGTGCTAGACTAGTAATTCTCAGCCTTCTTGGTCTACTGGAAACTCCTCTGCAAATGTATATACTGCCTAGACCTCATCCCCAGAGATTTTTTTTATGACACAGGTAAAGCTGGAAGTCAATATTTTTCAAAAGCTCCCACATTCTAATTCTAATGTATAAACAAGGCGCAGAGCCACTGTAGTTGGTACAGTGATGCTCACTGACTCTTCAGTCAGATGAGGTATTACCAACTCTATATTACAAGTAAGGAAATGGAGGTCCATCACGGGGAAGCGACTGGACCATGCTTACACAGCCAGTCAGTTGGATTTAAAACTCAGGTCTTCATATTTCAGGTTTAGAGCACTTTCCTCATGCAGCACATAGTGATTAAGTATCTTGCAAGTTCAAGATGATAAGTTAGGCACTTAGAGGGATGCAAAGATGACACAGATATGGTCCCTGCTCTGCAGGTGGAAAGAAACCTCGACCAAGTGCCTATTAACTATCAGGTGCTATTAGGACTTTCAGTTCTAAGAATTACCCTCTAGTGGGGGACATTATTAACTCAATTTTAAAACTTTTTTTTTTTTTTTTAAGATTTTATTTATTTGACAGAGAGAAACACAGCCAGAGAGGGAACACAAGCAGGGGGAGTGAGAGAGGGAGAAGCAGGCTTCCCGCCGAGCAGGGAGCCCGATATGGGGCTCGATCCCGGGTCTCCGGGACCATGACCTGAGGGGAAGGCAGTCCCTTAACCAACGGAGCCACCCAGGCACCCCATTAACTCAATTTTAATACGGGAAAATGGAGACTCAGAGAAATTCAGCAATTTAGCAACTTGTCCAGTTCCAAGCACAAGTAGTAATGATAGAATCTAGATTGGAATCCAGGTCCATCTGTTTCCAAAGGCTGCTTCAACAAGCTGCCCTTGAGTGTAGTAGGTGGGAAACATACATCAATGACTATCTTATAAAACAGTACACAATCCAGTGTAATACAGAGCACGACCTGAATTAGGGAAGGTTTCCCTAGGGACATAGCAGCCCTTTAATATTTAACTTCTGAGGGGTTTCTCCTTTGCCTTCTCTAGTCGGATGTGTCTTCCAAGATATTCTAAGCATGTTATAAATGTAATCATGTCAGTGGTTTCCTACAGAATTGGTCAGACAGATAACCCTTTAATATCCAACCAGCAAATGGAAAAACAGCTTCCCCAGCAAACCACAGGGTGATCCTGGCATCAGAAGGCAAGATGGTTTCACCCTAGTCAGGGCTTAACTTTCTATTTTGTAGCCCTGGGAAGAGGCTAGATCCACCCAGAATGAATACTGCCACTATCGCCTGCAGACATGGTGCTTGGGCTTAGAGGCCCAGGGTCCTGCCATTACCGTCTCTAATGTGTGACCAGGACCCTTCATATTCTGGGACAAGATGAATCTTTACTGAGAGAGGTTGCCATGGATGTTTCTTGGCTAGCAGAGTCTAGGGAATTATTTACAAACCCAGTTTGCTATATATACAGTGTATGGTCATGCTATAGTATAGTGATGAACAGCAGAGGTCTCAGACAGATCTGGGTTTGAATACTGATCTTGTTGCTTACCAGCAAGGTATTTTTACTCTCTGGGCTTCAGTTTTCTAACTGCAAAGTATGAATAATAATACCTACCCCTGGGACACCTGGGTGGCTTGGTCATTAAGCATCTGCCTTCGCTCAGGTCATGATCCCAGGGTTCTGGGATTGAGCCCCTCATTGGGCTCCCTGCTCAACGGGAAGCCTGCTTCTCTCTCTCCCACTCCTCCTCCTTGTGTTCCCTCTCTTGCCATCTCTCTCTGTCAAATAAATAAATAAAAGTCATAAAAAATATGTAGCCCTAGTGTTGCTGGAAGGAATAAATAATATACTTAAGGTACCTAAGTCAGTGCATACATAGCACATAGTAGATATTTAATCAGTACCAATGGTAAGAAAATATATTCTTTTCTAAGTTTAGCTTTGGTTCTGGGCAATCATTTCATCATGTTTGCCTCAGTTTTCCTTCTTCTTCTTCTTCTTCTTTTTTTTAAAGATTTTATTTACTTATTTGACAGAGAGAAACACAGCCAGAGAGGGAACACAAGGTGGGGGAGTGAGAGAGGGAGAAGCAGGCTTCCCGATGCGGGGCTTGATCCCGGGTCTCCGGGATCATGACCTGAGCCAAAGGCAGTGGCTTAACCAACTGAGCCACCCAGGCGCCCCGCCTCAGTTTTCCTTCTAATTAGAGGGGGAAAGAGACCCATTCACCTCCTAAACTTTGCTTATTAAGATTAGGAAATGCATATGAAGACTTTGAATGAAATGTTCTAAGTACTGACATAACATATTCCCAGATGTGTTTGGATGACCACTGGTGCACCAGAGTGGAAAAGAATTCTAGACTATCATGTTCATTCCTCCGTCTACAAGCATTACCTTATTATATTTTAAACCATCCCAGATAGACAAGTATCTTTCCTATTTTAAATGATTTATAAGGAAGAAACTTAACTCACAAAAATCCTAAGTTTAATTAACTAAGCAAGTCCTTCCTTAGAGCTAATTTAAATCCTCTCTGCTAGAGCTCAGATTTATTTCCTCTCACACCTTTGCAAGATGGGTAAATTCCTCCAGGATGGGTAAATTCCTCCTGCTCATTGTGGTATCCTCAGCACTTGGCACATAATAATCTTTCAGTATTTGAATGAATGAATGAATGAGAATGCCAACATTCTGAAATTGAGCTCTAGAACACTAGAGTTTGATAAAAACAAAACAAAAAAACAAAACATCCTTATGCCAAAGATAGGACCATCTTCTCCAGTTTCCTGATAGGAAGTCTTACTGATGATCCTTTTTGAATACATCAGCAACAGGTAACTCACTTCTTTGAGACATCCTGTTTCATTATTGAACAACTTTGGTTACTAAAATGAATTTTAATTAAGTAGAGCTAAAAGACTGATTAAATAATTTTTTATTACATGGTTTTATGTGTCGGGCCTGAGAACAGCACGTGTGGCTTTCATCCACATGCGTGTGACCCCAGCCTAACAAGGAGGCGAGGCTAGCCAGGTAAGCAGGAGAGAAACAGAGTCGTCTTGGTGACACACAGCACTGCTTATCATACAAGTCAGGAAGGAGTTTTTAGTTTTTTCCCCTCATAGAAACAATATATAGACATATTTTTAAATTCCATCTCTAAGTTGTGTTTTCCAGGGGGCAGTTAGGCATTGCTTTTGGTATTTATCTCATTATTTCATAATAGAAGATAAGCACACAGATTTCTTAATATTGTCCCTTTTCTCACACATTTTCCCCTTTTCCACATAATTTTGATTTTGTGTATTACATTTTTTCCCCAGACAACATCTTTGGGAGATTCCCAGATACCAGGAGATGGCATGTTCAAATATACTTTTTCTATCTCATGCTCAAGCAACAGTTCACTTGGAAATGCCATTCCAGGTTGGAATCATTTCTCTTCAGAATTTTGAGAACACTGGTCCATTATCCCCTAATATCTAATTTTGTTTTTGAGAAGTCCAGCATGATTCTGATTTCTGAACTTAAAAAAAAAAAGAATCTTGCACTTGTTTTCCCCCCCTTTCTCTTCTTTCTTCCAGGGAAATCCTAGGATCTTGTCTTTATCGTCACCATTCTTAAATTGCACAGTGATGATACAAATCCATTCATTGCATAGATTTTTGGTGGGTCCTTTCAATCTGAAACTTTATGTCCTTAAACTGGGTAACTTTTCTGGTATTATTTCTTTGGTGATTTCCTCCTCCATGGTTTTTGTTTCTAAAACTTAATTTATCAGGAGTTGGACAACAGTTTGTCTTCTATTTTTATGTCTGTTTCCTTGTTCTACTTTCTGAGAGATTTCTTCAATCATATCTTTAAATATTTCTATTCAATTATTTTGCTTCTGCTTTTATATTTTAACTTCTAAGAACTCTTTTTCCTCCTCCTCCTCCTTTTTTGAGTCCCTGCTTTAAAATCATTTGGTTACATATGTAGGAGTGGATTTATTCAATCATAAAGTAATTTTAAAAATATTTATTTAATTTATTCAATTTTCTTAAAGTAAAATAATGTTTACTCATTTCTCCCACCACCCTCCCCCGTGCAACTGGCAACTACCAACCTGTTCTATATATCTATGAGCCTGTGTGTATGTGTTTTTCTTTTTTCCAGATCCCACATGTAAGAGCGATCATAGGAATTCTTCTTTCTCTGATTTATTTTACTTAGCAGAATGTCCTCAAGTTCTAATCATATTGTTGCAAATGGCAAGATTTCATTATTTTTTTTATGGCTGAACATTCCATTGTATATATACCACTATTTATTTATTTACTTATTCATCCATCAATGGACACCTAGGTTGTTTGCATATCTTGGCTGTTATAAACAATGCAGCAATGAACATGTGGGTGAACATATCTTTTTGAAGATCAATTTAATGACTGTTAGATATATGTGCATTTTTTCTTCATGATTCCTCCCAGATTTCTTATATTATATTATATTATATGAGATTTCTTTACTCTTTTCTCATGGCTTCCCCCCCCCTTTATTCTAGATATATAATCTCAGCCCAAGGCCTTCATTGACTTCTTTATCTGGGGAAATATGAGGTCAAACAGAGTCTAAAAAAAAGAAATGATTCAAGAGATTTAATCTGCCATCTGAACATGCTGGTCCAATTTTCAAAGTTCATCAATTCAAGTCCTATTCAGGAAATTATAGTCAAACTGCTGAAAATCAAAAATAAAGAGAAAATCTGGAAATAAACCCATACTTATATGGTCACTTAATCTATAACAAAGGAAGCAATATAATGGGGAAACTGGACTTTTTTTTTTTTTTTTACAAAATACACAAAATAAACTCAAAATGGACTAAAGACCTAAATTTGAGACCTCAAACCATAAAACTCCTAAAATAAAACACAGACAGTAATAGACATTAGTTTTAGTGATACATTTATGGGCATGTCTCCTCAAGCAAGGGGAAAAAAAAGCAAAAATAAGCTACTGGCAACACACCAAATAAAAAAGATTTTGCATAGCCAAGAAAACCATCAGCAAACCATCAACAAAATGAAAGGTAACCTACTGAATGGGAAAAGATGTTTGTAAATCATATATCCAATAAGAGGTTAACATCCAAAAAATATAAAGAACTTATACAACTCAACACCAAAAAGACAATCTGACTTAAAAATGGGCAAAAAGGACCTGAATAGACATTCTATCAAAGAAGACATACAGATGGCCAACAGACACATGAAATGATGCTCAATGTCATTAATCATGAGGAAAATGCAATGAGATATCATCTAACACTAGTCAGAATGGCTAGTATAAAAAAGATAAGTAATAACAAGTGTTGGCAAGGACGTGGAGAAAAGGGAACCCTTATTCACTGTTGGTGGGAATGTAAACTGATGTGGAAAGCAGTATGGAGGTTCTTAAAAAAACTGAGAATGAATAAAAGGAATATACAATATAGTGGGATACACACACACACACACACGAGTATTATGCATCCATAAAAAAGAATGATCTTGCCATTTGTGACAACATGGATGGCTCTAGAGGGCATTATATTAGTGAAATAAGTCAGAGTAACACAAATACCATATGAATTCACTTATATGTGGAATCTAAAAAACAAAACAAATGAACAAACAAAAAATGAACTCTTAAATACAGGTAGTTGCCAGAGAGGAGGTGGATGGGAGCATGGACAAAATAAGTGAAGGGGATTAAGAGGTAAAAATTTCCAGTTATAAAGGAAATAAGTCATGGAGATGAAAGGTACAACACCATATAGCCAATAATAGAGTCGTGTTGTATAGAGACAGACATTGACTCCACTGAGTAACGTACAGAATTCTTGAATCACTTTGTCGTACACCTGAAACTAATGTAAAATTATATGTCAACTGTATTTTAATACCCAATTAAAAAGTAAAGAAAAAAAAGGGAAAAACTTAAAAGCAGCCAGAGCTGGGAGGGGGCACAACAAACTAGGATACGCAAATAACCTTTTAGAGCTGACTTCTCAGAGGAAATAAGGCAGGCTAGGAGGAATGCAATGATACATTACATAGGTGGAAAGAAAAACAAGCCCCGTCAACCTAGAATTCAATATGTTGTGACAATATCCTTAAAATATGAGGTAGAAGAGAGCATTTTCAGATAAGCAAAAGTTAAGGGACTTTTTTGCCAGCAGAACTACATTACAAGAAATGGTAAAGAGTTATTAGGCTGAAGGAAAATGATACCAGATGAAAATTCAGATCTACAGGAATTCAGATCTACAGAAATATAGAGGTAAGTATAGAATGCTACCTTATTTTTTCCCTCTTAATTTCTTTAACGCATAAATGACTGCTTACAGCAAAACTAGTAAGAATATCTTTTTTTTTTTTAAAGATTTTATTTATTTGACAGAGAGAAACACAGCCAGAGAGGGAACACAAGCAGGGGGAGTGAGAGAGGGAGAAGCAGGCCTCCCGTTGAGCAGGGAGCCCGATGCGGGATTCAATCCCAGGTCTCTGAGATCATGACCTGAGCCAAAGGCAGTTGCCCAACAAACTGAGCCACCCAGGCGCCCCTAGTAAGAATATCTTGTAGGGTATATGATAGAGGCAGAAGCATAATATATGGCAATAATAGCACAAACGATGGAGGAGTAGATGGAAGTATAGTGTTGTAAGAGTCTCACCTTCTTTTGTTTTTAATTTTAATTTTTTCCATAACCCAGCCACCCTATCCCTTCCCCACCCCCAGCAACCCTAGTTTGTTTCGTAAGATTAAGAGGAGTCTCACATTCTATGTAAAGTGTCACTATATTAATTATCAGTAGATTATGACAAATTAACAAAACCTTTTATAATATCTAGAGCAACCATTAAGAAAAAATCTCCAGAGATACAGCTTAAAAGCCAGTAGAGGAAATAAAATGAAATAGCAAAAAATTCAATTAATCAAAAAACCTTAAAAGGCAGGAAAAGAGAAATGAGTGGGGGAGGGAAATCCAGATGGGACAAGTAGAAAAGAAATAGCAAGATGGTAGACATACCCAATGATCCCAATAATTACATTAAATAAATATGGACTAAATATTTTACTTAAAAGATAGATTTTCAGACAGGATTGAAAAAACAAAAACAAGACTCAAGTATATGATATCCAGAGGAGACACACCTTAAATACAAAGAACACACAGACGGGTTCATAGTCAAAGATGGAGAAAGATAGACAATTAAACAGAAGCAACTTAGTGTGGCTATTTTAGTACCAGTAAACTTTTTTTTTTTTAAAGATTGTATTTATTTATTTGACAGAGAGAGAGAGAGAGAGATCACAACTAGGCAGAGAGGCAGGCAGAGAGAGGAGGAAGCAGGCTCCCCGCTAAGCAGAGAGCCTGATGCGGGCCTCGATCCCAGGACCCTGAGGTTGTGACCTGAGCCGAAGGCAGAGGCTTTAACCCACTGAGTCACCCAGGCGCCCAGTACCAGTAAACTTAAAGTCTAGGACCATTTCCAGATATCAAGAGGGACATTTCACAATGATAAATGGGTCAATTCATCATGAAGACATAACACTTCTAAATATAAATGCATCTAATAACAGAACCAAAACGTGACAGAACTAAAGGGAGAAATAGATAAATATCCAATTATAGTGGGAGATTTTAATAACTTTCACTAAGTAGTTTATAGAACAAGTAAATCAAAAAGTTAATAAGGATAAAAAGTTTTGAACTATACAATCAACAACTTGACTTAACTGACATTTATAGAACACTTTACCCTTGTAACGGCAGAATGAACACTTGAGCGCTTGGGGAACTTTCCCCAAGTTGGACCAGATGCTGGGTCATAAAATAACTCGCAAAGCTTTCACAAGATTAATATCTTACAGAGCATATTCTTTGACTTCAGTAACATTAAATTAGAAATCAATAACAAGGAGCGCCTGGGTGGCTCAGCTGGTTGAGCGACTGCCTTCGGCTCAGGTCATGATCCTGGAGACCCGGGATCGAGTCCCACATCGGGCTCCCTGCTCGGCAGGAAGCCTGCTTCTCCCTCTCTCAGTCCCCCTGCTTGTGTTCCCTCTCTGGCTGTGTTTCACTCTGTCAAATAAATAAAATCTTTAAAAAAGAAAAAAAGAAGTCAATAACAATAAGGTATCTAGAAAAATCTCCCGATACATGGAAATATATCATAAATAGCCATATCTCAAAGAAGAAACCACAGGAAAAATTGGAAAACAAAACAAAATGTCAGTATACTTTTAAGGCAAAACTAGTAAGAATATCTTGTAGGGTATATGATAGAGGTAGAAGCATAATATATGGCAATAATAGCACAAACTATGGAGTAAATGGAAGTATACTGTTACAAGAGTCTCACCTTCTTCTTTTTAATTTTAATTTTTTTCATAACCTAGCCACCCTACCCCTCCTTCCTTCCTTCCTTCCTCCCTCCCTCCCTCCGTCTCTTTCTCTCTCTTTCTTTCTTTCTTTCTTTCTTTCTTTCTTTCTTTCTTTCTTTCTTTCTTTCTTCTTTCAAGATTTTATTTATTTATTTGACAGAGAGAAACACAGCAAGAGAGGTAACACAAGCAGGGGGAATGAGAGAAGGAGAAACAGGTTTCCTGCTAAGCAGGGAGCCCAATGCTAGGTTCAATCCAGGGGCTCTGGGATCATGACCGAAGCCAAAGGCAGATGCATAATGACTGAGCCAGCCAGGTGCCCCTAAAATGTTAGTATATTTCTGAAGAAATACTTGAAGGGAAATTTAAAGCTTTTTATTTAGAAAAGAAGAAATGTTTAAAATCAGTGATCTACATTTCACCTTAAGAATCTGGAAAAAGAAGAACAAATTAGAAACAGAAAATAGAAGGCAGGAAACAATAAGAAGCAGCAGCTGATTAAGTAAAAAACAAATAATAGAGAGATTCATAATGCCAAAACTGATTCTTGGAAAAGATTAATAAAATTCATAATCCCCCAATGAGGTTGAGCAAGGAAAAAAATTCAAAATCATGATTTAAAGAACATCATTATAGATATTACAGATACAAAAAGGAAAAAATAAAGAATTATGAAAATTTTATGCCAATAAATACGACAACTGCAATTAAAATAGAAAAATTCACTGAAAAAACATAAAATTGACTCAAGAAAAATAAAAAATTAGGCACCTGGGTGGCTCAGTGTGTTAAGCATCTGCCTTTACCTTGGGTCATGATTTCAGGGTCCTGGGACTGAGCCCTATCCCTGGCTCCCTGCTCAGTGGAGACTCTGTATCTCCATTTCCCTCTTGCCTATTAGTGCTGTCTCTCACTCTCTTGCTCTCAAATAAATAAATAAATAAATAAGTAAATAAAATCCTAAAAAAAATTAAAAATTGAATACAAATGAAGAAAATTCACAAGGCTTCTCAAAAGAAAACTGTCATTCCAGATGTTTTTATTAGTGAATTTTATTAATCATCTGAGGAGGAAAAGTCCTATTTCTACATAAACTCTTTCTAAAAACAGGAAAAGGGGCGCCTGGGTGGCTCAGTTGGTTGGGCGACTGCCTTTGGCTCAGGTCATGATCCCGGAGACCCCGGATCGAGTCCCACATTGGGCTCCCTGCTCGGCGGGAAGCCTGCTTCTCCCTCTCTCACTCCCCCTGCTTGTGTTCCCTCTCTGGCTGTGTTTCTCTCTGTCAAATAAATAAAATCTTAAAAAAAAATAAAAACAGAGGAAAAAACACCAAATCATTTTATAAAGTTACACAAAAAGGAGATCCTAAACCCCGCCCCCTCCAAAAAAGCCTCTATAAGGAGAGAAAATGGAAGACTGTTACTTTTCAAGATCATAGATTTAAAAAGTCTTCAACAAAACATTGGCATACTGAACCCAGCAATGTATAAAAATGTATAAAATGCATAAAAAGTTTAAGAAGGATTTTATATTAAGAACAAGTGGAATTAATCCCCCCAAATTTAAGGGTGGTTTTATTATTTTTTTAAGATTTTATTATTTATTTATTTGACAGAGAGAAACACAGCAAGAAGGGGAACACAAGCAGGGGGAGTGAGAGAGGGAGAAGCAGGCTTCCCGCCGAGCAGGGAGCCCGATGTGGGGCTCGATCCCGGGTCTCCGGGAACATGACCTGAGCCGAAGGCAGTCGCTTAACCAACTGAGCCACTCAGGCACCCCTAAGGGTGGTTTTAAACTTCAAAATCACTCAGAATAACTAACCACATTCACAGAATGAAGAAGAAAAGCCAAATGAGCAACTCAGCAAAAGCAGGAAAAAATTAAAACATGCAACACTCATTCATGATTAAAATGCTCCCCAGAGAAAGGATAGAGCCTCCTCAATCTGATTATGAACATCTATGAAAAATTCTATAGTGAACATCATACTTAATAGTAAAATATTGAATACTTATCTCTTAAGATCAGAAAAAGTGCTCCCACTACCCCTACTCAGTATTGTATGGAAGACCCTAGCCAGTACAATATGACAAGCAAGAGAAAAAGTGGCATAAAGTTTGAAAAAGATGAGCTAAATTTGTCTTTTTTTCTCAGATGCCATGATGGTATAGTAGGAAATGTGAAGGAACCCCCAAACCGTACTGGAACTACTAAGTGCATTTAGAAAATCATGGGATATAAAATCAATGTACAAAGATAAATACTTGCTTATACTAGCATAAAAAAGTGGACAATTAAAGGTAAAAAGATAATTACAATAGTATCAAAACCAAAATACTTAGGAATAAATTTAGTAGAAGTGTAAAATGTCAATGCTGAGTACAAAACATTTTTGAGAGAAATTAAAGAAGACATAAACAAGAGGAGAGATATATTGTGGTCATGGATTGAAAGAATCAATATGGCAAAAGTGACTGTTCTCTACAAACTGATCTATAGATTTAATGCAATCCCAACCAAAGCCCAGTGAATTTTTAAAAATATCAATTGACGTGTTGATTTTAACTTAAATAGTCAAAACAATCTGGAAAGAGAATAAATTTGGAGACTTCCCACTATCTGATTACATGAATACTTTATAGTAATTAATACTTTATAGCATAGTAGTTTCTATGAAGCATAAAAATTAGGTCACTAGCACAGAACAGAATCCAGAAAGGGACTCACACATACATGGTAAACTGACTTTTGACCAATTATCAAGTTAATTCAGTAGAGGAAAGGATACTCTTTCCCAAATGGTGCTACAATAGCAGGATAAACACATTTTAAGAATGAACATTTATGTTTACAACCTTTATACACAAAATTAATTTGAGATGGAATATAAGTGTAAACATAAAAGTTAAAGGTAGGGGCACCTGGGTGGCTCAGTTGGTTAAGCAACTGCCTTCGGCTCAGGTCATGATCCCGGAGACCTGGGATCGAGTCCCACATCCGGCTCCCTGCTCGGCAGGAAGCCTGCTTCTCCCTCTCTCACTCCCCCTGCTTGTGTTCCCTCTCTGGCTGTGTTTCTCTCTGTCAAATAAATAAAAAATCTTAAAAAAGTTAAAATAATAGGAATTCTAGAAGAAAACAAAGGAGAATATTTTTCTGACCTTGGAGTCACAATATATTTCTTTGGTCACAAAAAGCACTGGCCAAAAAGAAGTATTGCTAAATTAGTTTTATCAAAATTCAAAGCTTCTGCTCACCAAAAGACATCATTAAAATGAAAAGGCCAGGGGTGTCTGGGTGGCTTAGTTGGTTAAGCGACTGCCTTCTGCTCAGGTCATGATCCCGGAGAGCCGGAATCAAGCACCACATCGGAATCAAGCACCACAACGGGCTCCCTGCTCAGCAGGAAGCCTGCTTCTCACTCTCTCACTCCCCTTGCTAGTGTCCCCTCTCTAGCTGTGTTTCTCTGTGTCAAATAAATAAATAAAATCTTTAAAAAAAATAAAATGAAAAGGCCAGCCAATCTAGGAAAAAAATACTTGCAAAACATTTATCTGACAAAGAATTTTTTCTGATATATACATGAAGAACTCTTACAAATCCACTCTAAAAAGCTAATCCAGCAAACAAAATGGGTAAAAGGCTCCATAAACACATCACAAAAGAAGATATATATGTGGTTAATAGGCAAATGAAAATGTGTTCAACATCACCAGTCATTAGGAAAATGCAAATTAAACCACAACGAAATAACATTACGTACATATTCCCAGAATGGCTGCAGTTAGGGATACATGGCTGGCTCAGTCAGCAGAACAAGTGACTCTTGATCCCAGGGTTTTAAGTTTGAGTCCCATATTGGGAGTAGAGATTACTTAAAAATAAAATATTTAAGAGGTAGGAGCAAGATGGCAGAGAGGAAGGAGCTCTAGATATTATCATATCCCAGGAGTTCAGGAGATGCTTATTAAACCAGTTGGAACAACTACAGACTCAACAGGAGATCAAAGAGAAGAAGAGCAGCAATTCTAGGAACAGAAAAGCACCACTTTCTGGAAGGTAGGGCGCGCAAAAGAGAATCGGAGCCAACATTTGGAAAAACAGACCGTGGGGGAAGGGGCCGGCTCCCGGCCAGTAAGAGAGCAGCGGAGCACAAACTTGGAACCTTTAGAAGTATGCTCCACTGAGGGATATAGCCCCGGAGGCTAAACAGGGGGTAGAACCCTCATGGGGACAGTGTGCTCTCAGGACCCACCAGGTCACAGAAGGACCTGAGGTGCCTGAGCGGGGCAGAGCTCCCAAGTATCAGAGCAGGAAGCTGGCTGCAGAGACGCAACCTAGGAGGGGGCTCTCAGCTCGGGCTTACCGTAACCATTTTCTGAGGTTGGGGTGCTACCCTTCGGGCTACCCGGGAGACCCCCTTCTTCCTCCACCAGGAGGGGTGGTGCGGGAGCGCGCTGCGGGAATTGCTGGGTTTGGAGACTCCAAATGGGGCCACGTGCCAGAGATAGAAACGCTTGGTCACAGGCCGGGTGAGCGCGGCGAGGACCGAGTGCGACGGGAGACCAGAGGCATGACTGATGGCTTCTCTCTGAGGGCACACTGAGGAGCAGGGCCCAGGCTTCCGGCTCCTCTGGGCCGGAGACTAGGAGGCCGCCATCTTCATTCCCGTCCTCCAACGCAGTACGGAAAGCGGTCAGGGAACAAAAGCTCCGAGCGAACCGGAGCACATCACTTAGCCGGGCCCCTGGCGAGGGCGGGGCAGGTCTGCCTCCAGCAAAGATGTGTGAGAATCACTGCAACAGGCCCCTCCCTGAGCAGATCAGCAAGAACGTCCAGCCAAGACTAAGCTCACTCATCAATGAGAATTGTGGAACTCCAGAGCTAGGAGAATGCAATACAGAATTCATGGCTTTCCCCCCATGATTCTTTAGTCTTTCAAAGTTAATTTTTTTAATTTTATTTTTTTCTTATTCCATTTAAATTTTCCCCCCTATTTTAATGTTTCTAATTATTTTATCTTATCAATATCTTTCTTAAAAATCTTTTTAAATTTTCATTGTTATATTCATATTCTATCCCTTCATTGCATTTAAGCTTATTTTTTATATACGTATAGGTTTTTTTTTATTTAAAATTTTGGGATATAGTTTCTTCCAGTAGATAAAAATATACCCTAAATCTAGCACATGGCTTTATTCTAGTCTCTAGCCTCGTCACATTCTTTCCTCTTTTTATTCCTTTTTCTTTTTTCAACCACTTCTTATCAATTCCTTTTTTAGAATATTTTAAAATTTTCATCTTTATAGTCATATTCCATCCCTTCATCGTGTATACCCTTATTTTTGTACATATTTAAATTTTTTTTCTTTAAAATTTTGGGAGGCAGTTTCTTCTAACACACCAAAATCAAGTGTGTGGTCTGTTCTATCCACCAGTCTAATCATATATATAAAGAGAGACAAATAGATATAGGCAGATATATAAATATAGATTTGTATATAGATTTTTTTCCCTTTATTATTCCTCTAGTTTTGGGTCTCTTCTGATTTGGTTAGTGTATCTTTTTCTGGGGCTGTTGCTACACTTTTAGTACTTTGTTCTATCATTCATCTATTCTTATCTGGATAAAATGACAAGGTGGAAAAACTCACCTCAAAAAAAAAAAAAACAAAAGAACAAGAAGCAATATCAACAGCTAGGGACCTAATCAATATGGACATTAGTAAGATGTCAGAACTAGAGTTTAGAATGACAATTATCAAGGTGCTAGCTGGGTGTGAAAAAACCATGGAAGATACTAGAAAATCCCCTTCCGGAGAAATAAAAGAACTAAAATCTAACCAAGTAGAAATTTTAAAAAAACTATTAATGAGGTGCAATAAAAAATGAAGGCTCTTACTGCTAGGATAAATGGGGCAGAAGAGAGAATTAGTGATAGAGAAGACCAAATGATGGAAACTAAAGAAACTGAGAAAAAGAGAGACAAGTAACTACTGGACCATGAGGGAAGAATAGAGTAATTGGGATCCCAGAAGAAGGAGGGGCAGAAGGTATATTGGAGCAAATAAGAGCAGAGAATATCTCTAATTTGGTGAAGGGAACAAGCTTCAAAATCCAGGAGGCACAGAGAACCCCCCTCAAAATCAATAAAAATAGGTACACACCCCATCATCTAATAGTAAAACTTACAAGTCTCAGTGACAAAGAGAAAATCCTGAAAGCAGCTCAGGGCAAGAGGTCTATAACATACAATGGCAGAACCATTAGATTGGCAGCAGACCTATCCACAGAGACCTGGCAGGCCAGAAAGGACTGGCATGATATATTGAGAGCACTAAACAGGAAAATATGCAGCTAAGAATACTATATCCAGGGTCGCCTGAGTGGCTCAGTTGGTTGAGCAACTGCCTTTGGCTCAGGTCATGATCCTGGAGATCCGGGATTGAGCCCTACATCGGGCTCCCTGCTCGGTGGGAAGCCTGCTTCTCCCTCTCTCACTACCCCTGCTTGTGTTCCCTTTCTGGCCGTGTTTCTCTCTGTCAAATAAATAAAATCTTAAAAAAAAAAAAAAAAAGAATACTATATCCAGCTAGGCTGTCATTGAAAATAGAAGGAGAGATAAAAAGCTTTCAGGACAAAGAAGAACTAAAATAATTTGCAAACACCAAACCCCCATATTGAAAGGGGTCCTCTAAGCAAAGAGAAAGCCTAAAAGTAACAGACCAGAAAGGAACAGAGACAATATACAATAACAGTCACCTTACAGGCAATATAATGGCACTAAATTTATATCTTTCAATAGTTACCCTGAATGTAAATGCCCTAATCAAAAGACAGAGGGTATAAGAATGGTTAAAAAAGTCAAGACCCATCAATATGCTGTCTCCAAGAAACTCATTTTAGAGTGAAAGACACCTCCAGATTTAAAGTGAGGCAGTAGAAAACAATCTACCATGCTAATGGACATCAAAAGAAAGCTGGGGTGGCAATCCTTATATCAGACAAACTAGATTTTAAGCCAAAGACTATAATAAGAGATGAGGAAGGACATTATCATACTTAAAGTGTCTGTCCAACAAGAAAATCTAACAATTTTAAATATCTATTTCCCTAACATGGGAGCAGCCAATTTTATAAACCAATCAATAACTAAATTAAAGAAACAATTGACAATAATACAATAATAGTAGGGGACTTTAACATTCCCCTCACTGAAATGGACAGATCATCTAAGCAAAAGACCAACAAGGAAATCAAGGATTTGAATGACATACTGGACCAGATGGACATCACAGATATAATCAGAACATTCCATCCCAAAGCAACAGAATACATATTCTTCTCTAGTGCACATGGAACATTCTCCAGGATAGATCACATCCTGGGTCACAAATCAGGTCTCAACCAGTATCAAAAGTTGGGATCATTCCCTGCATATTTTCAGACCACAATGTATTGAAACTAGAACCTAACCACAAAGGAAAGCTGGAAAGAACTCCAATACGTGGAGGCTAAAGAGCGCCCTACTAAAGAATGAATGGGTCAACCAGGAAATTAAAGGAGAATTAAAAAATTCATGGAAACAAAGGAAAATGAAAACACAACTGTTCAAAATTGTTGGGACACAGCAAAGGTGGTCCTGAGAGGAAAGTATATAGCAATACAAGCCTTTATCAAGAAACAAGAAAGGTCTCAAGTATACAACCCTACACTGAAAGGTCTCAAGTTCTCAACCCTCCACCTGAAGGAGCTGGAGAAAGAACAGCAAATAAAGCCTAAACCCAGCAGGATGAGAGAAATAATAAAGATCAGAGCAGAAATCAAAAGAACAGTAGAAAAAATCAACAAAACTAGGAGCTGGTTCTTTGAAAGAATTAACAAGATCGATAAACCCCTGGCTAGACTTATCAAAAAGAAAAGAGAAAGGACCCAAATTAATAAAATCATGAATGATCACAACCAACACCAAAGAAATACAGACCATTTTAAGAACATGCTATGAACAACTATACACCAGCAAATTTGACAATCTGTAAGAAATGGATGCATTCCTAGAGACATATAAATTACCAAAACTGAACCAGGAAGAAGTAGAAAACCTGAACAGACCCATAACCACTCAGAAGTGAAGCAGTCATCAAAAACCTCCCAACACACAAGAACCCAGGGCCAGACGGCTTCCCAGGGGAATTCTACCAAACATTTAAAGAAGAATTAACACCTACTCTCCTGAAACTGTTCCAAAAACTAGAAATGGAAGGAAAACATACAAACTCATTTTATGAGGTCAGATTTACCTTGATCTCAAAACCAGATGAAGATCCCATCAAAAAGGAGAATTACAGACCAATATCCTTGATGATCACAGATGCAAAAATTCTCAACAAAATACTAGCCAATAGAAACTAACAACACATTTAAAGGATTATTATATAACACAATAAAGGATTATTCACCATAACCAAGAATTATTCCTGGGCTGCAAGGTTGGTTCAACACCTGCAAATCAATCAATGTGATACAGTACATTAATAAAAGAAAGAACAAGAATAATATGATCCTCTCAATAGATGCCAAAAAAGCATTTGACAAAGTACTTTCTTGATCAAAACTTTTCACAGTGTAGAGATAGAGGGTACATACCTCAATATCATTAAAGCCATCTATGAGAAACCCACAGTGAATATCATTCTCAATGGGCAAAAACTGAGAGCTTTTCCCCTAAGGTCAGGAACATGGCAGGGCTGTCTGCTATCACCACTACTATTCAACATAGTACGTGAAGTCCTAGCCTCAGCAATCAGACAACAAAAAGAAATAAAAAGCATCTGAATCAGCAAAGACTAAGTCAAACTCTCACTCTATGATTTATGTGGAAAATGCAAAAGACTCCAAAATGGTTAGATCCTATACAATAATTCAGTAAGGTGTCAGGATATAAAAGCAATGCACAGAAATCAGTTGCATTTTTTTTAAAGATTTTATTTATTTATTTGACAGAGAGAAATACAGCCAGAGAGGGAACACAAGCAGGGGGAGTGAGAGAGGGAGAAGCAGGCTTCCTGCCGAGCAGGGAGCCTGATGTGGGGCTCGATCCCGTGTCTCCGGAATCATGACCTAAGCCGAAGGCAGTCGCTTAACCAACTGAGCCACCTAGGCGCCCCATCAGTTGCATTTCTATACATCAACAACTAGACAGAAGAGAGAGAAATTAAGGAGTCGGTCCCATTCACAATTGCACCCAGAACCATGAGATACCCATGAATAAACCTAACCAAAGAGGCAAAGAATCTGTACTCAGAAAACTATAGAGTACTCAGGAAAGAAATTGAGGAAGACACAAAGAAATGAAAAAAACATTTCATCCTCATGGATTGGAAGAACAAATATTGTGAAAATGTCTATGCTACCTAGAGCAATCTACACATTTAATGCAATCCCTATCAAAATATCATTAGCTTTTTTCAAAAAAATGGAACAAAGAATTCTAAAATTTATATGGAACCAGAAATGTCCCAAAATAGCCAGAGAAATGTTGAAAAAGAAAACCAAAGTTGGTGGCATCACAATTCAGGACTCCAAGCTCGGGTGCCTGTGTGGCTCAGTTGGTTAAGCCACTGCCTTCGGCTCGGGTCATGATCTCGGAGACCCAGGATCAAGTCCCATATCGGGCTCCCTTCTCAGCGGGAAGCCTGCCTCTCCCTCTCTCACTCACCCTGCTTGTGTTCCCTCTCTGGCTGTGTTTCTCTCTGTCAAATAAATAAAATTAAAAAAAAAAGGACTCCAAGCTCTATTACAAAGCTGTAATCATGCAGACGGTATTGTACTGGCACAAAAACAGACACACAGAACAATGGAAGAGAACAGAAAGCCCAGAAATGGACCCTCAACTCTACGGTCCACTCATCTTTGACAAAGCAGGAAAGAATGTCCAATGGAAAAAAGACAGTCTTTTCAACACATGGTGTTGGAAAAATTGGACAGCCACATCCCAAAGAATGAAACTGGACCATTTCTTTACACCACACACAAAAAATAGACTCAAAATGAATGAAAGACCTCAATGTGAGACAGGAATCCATCAAAATTCTTGAGGAGAACACAGGTGGCAACCTCTTCGACCTCAGCCGCAGCAGCTTCTTCCTAGAAACATGGCTAAAGGCAAGGGAACCAAGGGTAAAAATGAACTACTGGGACTTCATCAAGATCAAAAGCTTTAGCACAGCAAAGGAAACAGTCAATGAAACCAAAAGACAACTGGCAGAATGGGAGACAATATTTGCAAATGACATACCAGATAATGGGAGACAATATTTGCAAATGACATACCAGATAAAGGGCTAACATCCGAGAAATCTATAAAGAACTTACTCCCCCCAAAAGAACTCGACACCCAAAGAACAACTAATCCAATCAAGAAATGGGCAGAAGACATGAACAGACATTTCTGCAAAGAAGACATCCAAATGGCCAACAGACGCATGAAAAACTGTTCAACATCCGCCAGCATCAGGAAAATACAAATCAAAACCCAGTGAGATACCACCTCACACCACTCAGAATGGCTAAAATTAACCAGACAGGAAATGACAGATGTTGGTGAGAGTGCAGGGAAAGGGGAAAGGAGGGTTCCTCCTCCACTGTTGGTGGGAATGCAAACTGGTGCAGCCGGTTTGGAAAACAGTATGGAGGTTCCTCAAAAAATTGAAAATAGAGCTACCCTATGACCCACCAATTGCACTACTGGGTATTTACCCTAAAGATACAAATGTAGTGAGCCGAAGGGGCATGTGTGCCCCAATGTTTATAGCAGCAATGTCCACCATAGGGAAGCTATGAAAAGAACCTAAATGTCCATCAACAGATGAATGGATAAAGAAGATAAAGAAATATATATATATATATATATATATATATATAAATTTATGATGGAATATATATATATGACGGAATACTATGCAGTCATCAAAAAGAATGAAATACTGCCATTTGCAACCACGTGGATGGAACTGGATGCTACTATGCTGAGTGAAATAAGTCAATCAGAGAATGACAACTATATTATCTCTCTGACATGAGGAATTTGAGAGGCAGGGTGGGGGAAGGGAGGGAAACAAGATGAAACAAGATGTGACCGGGGAGGGAGACAAATAATAAGAGACTCTTAATCTCAGGAAACAAACTGAGGGTTTCTGGGAGTATGGGGGGAGGGATAGGGTGGCTGGGTGATGCACATTGGGGAGGGTATGTGCTATGGTGAGTGCTGTGAATTGTGTTTGACTGATCATTCACAGAGCTGTACCCCTGAAGCTAATAACACATTATATGTTAATAAATATATATAGAAAAAATAAAATATTTAAAATATGGCTATACTAAAAAGATAAATTGGAACTTGCATAATTGGGAGTGTCAAATAGTGCAAGCACTTTGCAGCAGAGTTTGCAAATTTAAAAAGTTAAACATGAACAATGGAATGCATATATCCCTTGGAACCAGTATTTTCATATCCTTTGGGTAAATACCTACTAGTTCAATTGACTAGTGCAATTGAAAAACTAGGGCGTTTCTATTTTTAACTTTTTGAGGAGCCTTCATATTGTTTTCCAGAGTGGCTGTGCCAATTTGCATTCTCACGAACAGTGTGGAAGTGTTCCCCTTTTTCCCCACCTCATCAACACCTGTTGTTTCCTATGTTGTTAATTTTAGCCATTCCAACAGGTGGGAGGTGATATCTCCTTGTAGTTTTGATTTGTATGTCCCTGATGATGAACAGTGTCCAGCATCTTCTCATGTGTCTGTTGGCCATGTGCATCTCTTCTTTGGAAAAATGTCTATTCATGTCTTCTGCCCATTTTTTAAGATGGATTATTTTTTTTGGATGTTGAGTTTTATAACTTCTTTATATATTTTGGATACTAGTCCTTTATCAACTATGTCATTTGCAGATATCTTCTCCCATTCCATAGGTTAAGGCTCATGGATTAGAACAACAAATATTGTTAAAATGTCTATGCTACCCAAAGCAATCTACACATTCAAGGTAATCCCTTTCAAAATACCATCAACAGTTTTCACAGAACTGGAACAAACAATTCTAAAATTTGTATGGAACCAGAGAAGACCTCTTTAATTTTGTTGATTGTTTCCTTCACTGTTCAGAAGCCTTTTATTTTGATAAAGTCCCAAGGGTTTATTTTTGTTTTTGTTTCCCTTGGCTCAGGAGACATATCTAGTACAATGTTGCTACAGCCAAGTTCAAAGAGATTACTGCCGGTGTTCTCCTCTAGGTTTTTGATGGTTTCCTGCCTCACATCTAGGTCTTTCATCCATTTTGAATTTATTTTTGTGTATGGTGTAAGATATTGGTCTAGTTTCATTTTTCTGCCTGTCACTGTCCAGTTTTCCCAACACCAGTGGTTGAAAAGACTGTCTTTTTTTCCATAGGATATTCTTTCCTGCTTTGTCAAAGACCCATAGAGTTGTGGGTCCATTCTGGGTTTTCTATTCTGTTCCATTGATCTACGTTTTTGTGCCAGTACCGTACTGTCTTGATCACTACAGTTTTGTAATATAACTTGAAGTCCAGAATTGTGATGCCTCCAAAACTTTGCTTTTCTTACTCAAGATTGCTTTGGTTATTCAAGGTCTTTTGTGGTTCCATAGAAATTTTAGGATTGTTTGTTCTAGCTCTTTGAAAAATGCTGGTGGTATTTTGATAGGGATTGCATTATCAACAAAAAATAAATTATGGAAAGAGCCCAATTGACTGATGAATTGAGAAAGAAGATGCAGTGTGTGTGTGTGTGTGTGTGTGTGTGTGTGTGTGTGTGTGCACAATGGAATATTACTCAGTCATAAAAAATAATGAAATCTTGCCATTTGCAATGCCATGGATGGAACTAGAGAGTATTATGCTAAATGAAATAAGTCAGTCAGAGAAAGACAAATACCATAAGACTTCCCTCATATGTGGAATTTGAACATATGGGGGGGAAAGAGAGTCAAATCATGAAACAGACTCTTAACTCTAGAGAACAAACTGAGGGTTGCTGGAAGGGAGCTGGGTGGGGAATGGGCTAAGTTGGTGATGGGCATTAAGGAGGGCCCTTGTGATGAGAAATGTGTGTTATACGTAAGTGATAAATCACTTCATTCTATACCTGAAACTAATATTACACTATATGTTAACTAACTGGAATTTAAAAACTTGGAGAAGAAATGTTCAATAGGAACCTATTCTATAATGCAGCAATTTAACTCTGAGATGTTAACCCAAGAGAAATAAAAACATGTTGGCAAAAAGAGTTGCATAAGGATGTGCATAGCAACTTTATTCATGAAAGCGAAAAATCATAAATAAACCAAGCATCCATCAACAGGAGACTGAATAAACAAATTGTGCTCTATCATATGGTGGAATTCTATTCAGCAACAAAAAGGAACAAACTATGGATGCACACAACATATATACATTTTGAAAGAATTACCCTAAGTTAAAGAAGCCACACAAAGGAATATGACTGTATAATTCCATTTACATGAAAAACTAAAAAAGGCAAAATTACAGTGATGGGAATGAGATCCATGACTGTCAGAGGACAGGGAATGTAACAAGGGGATTGACTGTAAAGAGACTGAAGGAACGTTTTTGGGTGTTAGAAATGTTCTATATCTTGATTGTAGTGGTGCTTTACATGCTTTATATCCTTGTGAAAATTTAGCAAAGGGTATGCTTTTAATGGGTGAATCTTATTGTGTGTAAATTATGCCTCATTAAAGATAATTTTAAAAACACAACCTTAAGGGGGCACCTAGGTGGCACAGTTGGTTAAGCATCCAACTCTTGGATGTTCGAGTCATGATCTTGGGGGTTGTCATCTCTGGGTCATGAGGTTGAGCCCTGCTTAGGGCTCCGTGGTCAGTGCAGAGTCTGCTTAAATTTCTCTCTCCCTCTCTCTTTGCCCCCCGACATCTAAAATAATATATAAATAAATCTTTAAAAAAAAACCCACAACCTTATGAGGAATAGGCGTTATCATCCCTATTTTATAGCTGGAAAGGGTGGGGTCAGAGAGGTAATATTAACTTGCTTAAGTTCGTACAGCAAGTAAGTGGCAAACATGAACATCCACACGTCTTTGATGCCAAAAGCCACATTCTTTCTGTTGCACATGTACAGTATTGGTCCCCTCATCCTACAGGCATCTGGAGTCCCTGGGCTAGTTGCCCTGGCTGAGATAAGCTCCATTTGTCCCATCGCGGTGCCATACAAGTATTGTTATTTTTTTATTCCATGAAGAAGATGAGGAAGCACCGACTGACACAGGAAATTCTTCTGGAACTCAAAAGTGAGGGAAGGTAACGCTGGTTGAGATGCTCTGGGTCAAGGACCAAAGCGGAAGAGAGAAGGGAAGGGAGTGTGTGGACGGGGAAGAGAAGGATGGATAGGAGTGAGATTGGGCTTGGCATATGTTTGGAGACAGTGAGCAGAGCCCCACTTTTGGAGGTGCTCTGGAGAGGGAGATGAATGCTTTTCTGGTGAGGGCCTGGCATCGGAGCTAAGGGGTGCTCTGCAGTGCACAGTTCCCTGTTCAGATTTCACACAAGATTTAATGTGTGTGTCTAGGGAGATTGGGGGTGGGGAAGGAAAAGTGTGTGTGTTTAAGGATAACATGCTGTTCCTGGACTTTGTGGCTGAGGGTCCTGCTGGATGCTGGGAAGGGCCAGCCCCTCAACCTGGAGCCACTGGTGAAGTCTGGCTTTCCTTTTCACACAACGTTTGTTCCCAGCCCCTGGCTGTCTCCCCCGGGGAGGACATCCGTGGGGACGGTTCCTGTTTCCCTGCCTTTGCAAGTCCTTGCCTTCCTGAATGTGATATGATTGTTTCTCTGGGCACAGTGCAAAGATGCCAATGGAGAACGGAAATATCTCATGCCTCAGCAATTTTTTAAGGCAAAAAAGAAAAGGCTGTTGAACTTGGGAACTCTGGGCCTGAAGTCCTCTCTTCCTGGTGTGGGAGAGGGGACATTGTACAGGGTCTATCAGTCAGCCATGTGGCCCAGATAGCCAACATGGGAACGATCTGACTCCCATCCATCAGCTAAGCAGTGACAATAGTACTAAATTCCTTCTTGCTCTAAAACTGCTATATTTATGTTGTTCCCCTTGGGAATCTTGGGACATGGAAATGGAGGACTTTATCTTTGGCCTGCTCCCTCTCCTCTCCTTCCACATCCTTGGCCACTTTTAATATTCTTCATCATTCACTCATTTAGTCACTTGCTCAAAAATATTTCTTGAGTATCTATTATGTGCTAGATACTATGCTACAGAATGAAAGCAGAAGAGTGCTTAAGAGAAACCGCCATCCTTGATCTTATGTAGTTACAGTCTGCTGGAAGAGATTATCCACTGAGTGCAGGTATGGACAGACAGAGAATATAGAACAAAAGAAATGCAACAGGAGGAGGAGATCTCAAAGTTCGTTGAAGTCTGGGCTGTGTCTAATTCATCCACGACCCTCTTACAACACACACCACGCTGCGTGGCACACAATAGGTGACCATAATTATTTGCTGAATTAATAATGACGAAGTGAATGAGAAGTCATGTAACATAGTATAAAAAGAACATAGGCTCTGGAGTTCCCCAGGCTTGAATTTGTTTTCTAGGTCTACCATCTCATGGCTGGCATGACCTTAGATAAGTTGTATAAGCCCTCTAGGTCTCAGTTTCCTCATTTGAAAAATAATACCTATTTCAGGGGCACGTAGGTGGGTCAGTCATTAAGTGTGTGCCTTCGGCTCTGGTCATGATTCCGGAGTCCCAGGGACTGGTTCTGGGATCGAGCGCCGCGTTGGACTCCCTGCTTCTCCCTCTCCCACTCCCCCTGCTCATGTTCCCTCTCTAGCTGTGTTTCTCTCTGTCAAGTAAATAAAATCTTAAAAAAAGTAACACCTATTTCATGGAACTTTGGTAAGGATTCACGGTTGCGCATTAGGGCGTGTACAAGGGCTCAGTAGCCCAAGTGCCCTGCACACAGTGGACAACAAAGAGCTCACATAATCTTGTGGTGTCATCAATAATGAATAATAACGATTAAATGATTGATAGAGAAAAAAGTTGCACAAGTATGAGGGAAGGTATGGCTACAGAGGGTTGAGGCCCACACAGAGATGGGAAGGCAGTGCCTGGAAGGTCTCCGACGGGTGGATAAAGGCAGAGGGGGCATGAGGCAGTGCGAAGGGCGCAGGCAACAGCGAGGCCCTGGGCAGTCATGGGGCACCTCTGGGACTCAGCAGACAGAGCCTGGAGGAAGTGGGGGCATGGGCCAGCACAGAGGGCTCCTTTCGGATTTAACTCCTGCCCAGCAAGAGTTGGGACGGTGGGGTAGTCGTGTGCTGTGTGGTGCCATCCATCTGGGGCCGTGTATAGGGTGTCTAGGAAGGGAGGCGGGGAGACCAGCTGGGGGATTATGCGATCATCTAAGTGGCATGGGGCCTAGATTCAGGGGGCAGCAGCGGAGTAAAAAGGAAAGTGGAGATGTGAAGTAGAAGAACCAGCAGGACCAGATTTAGAGAAATTGTCCAGGATCACAGACTCAGGGGGTAAAAGGCCGATCCCCACCTCACCACCACCACCAAAAGGAACTGCTCCTCTGGTGAGCCCGGCTTCGCTAGCTTAACACGTTTTAAGTGTATTTTTGAGTATTTTTATATTGTTGTGCAACTGATCTC